>VYXB01009194.1:271458-300802 GCA_013397135.1 Pachyramphus minor | reverse complement strand
AAGTGTTCTACTGCAAAGGACCCCACAGGAACAGGGAAAAGGACTCAAAGCCATTATCCCCTATAACTGTGGTACCATAATGGAGTAAGAGTCCCCTTAGAAGAAATGGGTCCTTAAAGGAGGGGATATACATCCAACCCTGAAGTCATCATGCAGCAGCGCCAGCCGAGAGAGAGAGAGAGAGAGCTAAAGGAATCTCCAGCTACGACACACTTCAACCTGCCGTCCTAAAGACAACAGAAAAGACACTTTACAAGTGCTGCAGTAACTGTTTTAAAGGAAGAACCTTTCTTTCCCTTTAGACAGATACCAAAGGGAAAGAAATGCTTTTGTAAGTATTTTACCAAAAGAAGACACCTTGCTCTTAGACTGGAAAAAGCTAAGAGAAATGCTTTTGTTACATCTGGCACCCGGCCAACTGTCTAACTCCATGGAAGAGAGAGACTTTCTCCCCCTTACCTTGCTTTCCCGAGACAATAGAGACTGAAACTCTGAGACGAGCCACCAAAATTGTATATAATAACCTGGCATTCTTTTCCCATAAGATAAGCTAGGTTAAGTAATACTGTTGTAGTATATGTTATTTCCATAAAATAAGCTAGTTTAAGTAGTAGTGTTGTAGTATATGTTATTTCTTAGTTTTTATCTTGCTAGTAATAAATCTTAGTATTATATCCCTTAAGTCAAGCCTCTGTTTTGTCTGTATAAAACCTCTCTCAACTTACGGTAATTGTGTGGAGGGGGGAGTTCGAGAAAAAGGATTGAATCCCTGGTAAACCCACGACAGTCATTCAATATAATTTTGCATGGAAGGAACCCCTAGAGGTTATCTGGTTCAATGAGGGCCAGCTTCAAATTTGGAATAAGTTTCTCATTTAGATCATTTGATGATAAAACTGAGAGATTTTGCTAAATGCAGCTTGATACTTGTATGGGAAATGTAGATGGGAGCTATTCTGGCATAATAAACCAAATAGCCATAATGTAAGTGCCAAAGAAAATGAAATGTACTTCAGAAATACCATACTTGGTAAGGCCTATGGCCATACTTCAGTTGTTCTCAAGAAAACACTGAGCAATATCTGGGTCTTTCTTCTGAAAACTCTGAGGCGAACCATGCTCTTACAGCTCTTATATCTGACAAGGAGGGCTATATCAGTAAGTCTTACTATACTGGGCTGTGCTCATGTTTGCAGTCCAAATAAAGAATACGCACCAAAGTGCCTCAAAAGTCAGCACAGATCTATTTCATGTCAAATCAATGGAAAATTAAAAGATATTCGCTTTAACACAGGTAAACACACAGCTCATGTGCAGCACTTGTTTTGCAGAGCACTATTTTACAGAATATGCATCATAAGCTGACTCACTGGAAAAAGGGAATGAAATGTGCCAGGACACCACAAGTGCAGTGGAGTCAGAGGGTGTTGGCATGGCAGTGGAACAAGCTCATGAGCCCATACTTTCAAAGGTAAGAGCATTCAGTATTGTAAGCTTGTAGTGACTAGTACAAAAAACCAGGCAGCCTTCAGAAATAGCTGTGAGTGGCACACTTGCTCTTTTAGCCTGTCACAACAGGAGTCATTTGGTCTGGGGTGGCGATTTTACTGCCTGAACTATCCCAAAGGGCAAGAAATGAAAAAAGGAAAAAAACCAAAGAAGCTGGGGAAACAGTTCAGCCAGAACAATGATGATAAGAGGCAGAGAGGAGATTCGGGAGGAGCTGCTTTGACAAAACACACTTGACCTTAAGTGGAGCTTGATGGAGGCTGCAGCATTTCAAAGGCTAAAGGCATTGTGTGAGTAGAACCACTTAGGGACTGATTCCCTGATCACCCAATTCAATTGCCCCTGAAGTCTTGCGGTGTTCTCTACCAGTAACCCTGCTTTGTTTTCACCCCCCTCTCTGCCTCCTCTCATTCCTGCCATTCAATGGTTTGGTTCCCTCCGGCGGTCAAAACAAGATAGACTTTGCCTGCTTTGGTCTTGCCGACTCCTTTGACTGGAATCCTGCAGATGGCTGCATGTGTAAACTGCACGTGGGAGGGGAGAAGCGCTTGATGTCTAGACACTGCCACTGATTCAAACTTCAGGCTCCTTGGCAGCAGGTACGTGTTCTTCCTCTGCTAAAATCTCCCAAGCATGTGGATAGGGCAGTTGTGGCTGAAATAGGCTTGTAAATACCTTAGATGGGATGAACGGCAAACAGATCTCTCAGGATAGCACACCAGAGCTCGTTTCTCCCTCAGTGCTGACACCACCAAGACTCAAAGTATGGGGGTGTAGGAGTCCTGTTCCCTCGTTTGCAGTCACCACGATGATGGCATCCTCACTCTCAGGCTGCACTTCCACATCAATTAGCTAACACAACTGTTACTGGCTGCTATTGTTACTGGATCAAAGACTGGATCAGCCTTTGAAAAACTAAAGGAAACAAACATTCCCCCACTCCTGAGGAGCTGCAGACCCCGACTTCCCAGCTGCAGAAGGTGGGCCACTAAACACGTATGCAGGGCGCAGCTCTTCTGTGTAACTACCGAGAACCATTCCTTCTGCATGGTTCCTACCACGCTCCATAGACCCTGTTGCCCAGTCCTAGCAGGGATGAGCCATTGCTAAAAACTGCACTAAAGAGCAAGGTAACAGAGCTTTCCACATCTGAAATCTTCACTGAAACATCTGGAAATCCTCTTACACTCACCAATGTCGAGGACCCTCTGTTTAGCTGTGTGCTGCCGGGAATGCCAGTACTTCCAGTATTTCAGCTGTTCATCTCTGTTTTTATCCTCACTGAAAACAACCATGACCACGCTCTATGAAAAAAACACACCAGAAACGACATTAGTTAAAAAAATTAGTCAGAAACACAAAAATTAAAATCTCCTATATGCTTCTAGTGCTGATCCAGTCACCACCCTCTCCTCGTACTTTAGTTGTAGAAGATTGGTGGGCTTTAATCCAGTCTGATATTGCAATGCACTTAAAGACTCCAGGCAGAGGAAATGTAGTTGGAAAATAATGCAAGGCCCGGGATTATGTTCTTGATAGTCCAAACAAAATTCAACCATATTCTTAGATTTAAGAAGTCTAAGTTCCCTTTACTAAAATGTGGTCATTTCAAAGTAAGAAGATCCCCAATTCCAATTCTGATCTGAGTCATTCAAAGTGATGGAGTTCAGATTCTTTGTCGCTCTGGAAGATAACATTACACTGAAAGGGATGTGTTATTATGGAGCTTCACCTCACTGTCTAAAGGCTGGACATTTTGAGTTTTGCCAAACACACTCAAAATACCCTTCTTGGGAGCAGGACTCTTGCACACATGTATATTATGGCTTTTGCTGAGGTTTTCACTTCATGTTCTAAATTCCCTTTGTTAAACTGTGTCATTCAAAGCAAACAGATTGAAACTTAAAATTTTATATGAGCAATAAAGTTTTTTTCAAAAAGCCCTGCTGTAGGCAAGCAAAACAAAGAAAACCACAAAACAATGAATTATCCTATCAGGTAAACTGAAGTGAAAAGAAAGCCCAGAGAACAAAAAAAATCACTTTTAAATATCCTCCTTTGTTCCTGTTCTTCCTTTAACCCCAAGACACTAAGGTCAAAAAAATTCATCATCAAGCTGTTTCATAAGCTGAGGAGCTGGATCACAATTGATTCATGATCTGTGTCCCTCCACACAGTCACCATCGTAACACTTCATGTGCCCTGTGACCTGCATAAAAGCTGAACACCATCACCACATCTTCCATGTCCAGCTTCTGCGTGGGCACAAGACAATATACACCATGGACAAGCCCTGAGTTTTATGCCTGTGCATACTGGCTGGCCATCAGGTACATGCTGGCTGGCCAGCTTATGCACTAACCAGATCTGACCATGCCAGCCAGCTTTTCTACCAAGGACAGAATTAATCTTTTTCCTCTATGAAACACTTACATGGAACTTGTAGAGGTTTAATACCTTCAAAACCTCTTGCACCTCTGTCAGGTTTGGATGGAATTGGCAATAAATTCAAGAGTCGCCTGAGTAGGGCCCTGGCAAATAGAACATGATTGTGAAAGTTGCACGTGGTTTCACAATCTTCTGTAAACTACATCTTCCAAAAGGATGTGGTCTCATCTCTCCTTTACAACTTCAACCCTTCTGCTGCCACAGCTTCAAAACTCATGTGGTTGTGCACTGAACCAGGCCTGTGAGGATTGGTTTTCAGTCAGACCAGTGAGCTCCTGTCTCTCGTTTCAGCTCTGCAAGTGCTAGAGCTGGAATCACAAAGGGGGAAGGAACAGGTGGCAGGGAAAGAGATTTTGCAGCAACATAGAAATCTTACATCAGCTTTAGCCAACAGTGTAACACTATAGCCTCATGTCCTCAGAAAACCAGGCTAGAAATTAACTGCTAATTCAGGTTTCCAAATCATTGCCTCTGTTTAGGACGAGTCTCTCTAAACTTTATGTATGACAGAAACATATAGGTTGTTGTCTGCTTCATTGCTCACACTGATTTTCATCGGTTCCTTTGACTAAAGTCACAACATTTTTACAGAACTTCATTTATTTGGATGGAAACACTTTTGCAGCCTCATACATATGCAGCCCTGCCAGCTCCAGGGTAAAATTTATAGGGCAGCAACTCTGAAGCTCATTGTTCATTCCAAGGTTACTGGGTTAGGATTTGCTAACTCAAAAACATTACCAAGGAAATCAGGAGGCCCATTCCCCAAAGTAGATGTTCCTGAATACACAAGCTCCAGTCCTACCCCATGGAATTTAAGATGCAAATTATTCATTTTGTCATACTTAGGGGTGAATATCAAGTGAAAGCTCAACTTATACAACGTAAATTATTTAAAATTTATGTCACAAAGGATGGAGTCAACTCTTCATGGCTTATCTGAAATGCACTGGAAAGCAGCTGATGAAGTGCACGAGTGAGTGAAGATGGACCACAAAGTAGATGTAGCAGTTCTTGGATTTCTTTACTTTAATCGTAGCAGTGATAAGTTCACCAGTGTCAAGTGCAGTCCCTGTGTAATCATCATTCTGCCAAACCATAGACTAAGGCAGATATGTATATAATTAACGCATAAGATCACACTCTAAAAACTGGACCCCAAAAAGTTCGTTGCCACCATCAATATGGTGCTCTCCCACCTTTACATGGAGCATGACAATAAGCTTGCTCTGGCCAATCTCACAAGAAAAAAAAAAAAAAAATTAAAAGCCAACCAACCACGACTACATCTATCTACAGAGCTCCATTCCCACCTAGCAAAGAAATGGGACTATACCCTGACTTTGCTGATGGGATGCCGGAAACATTTGTTGTCACCCGTCTCACTCAGGGTGATGGCGTAGAACTGTCCTTTGTTCAAGTAGGTCATGGGCCCCTCCCCTTGCTTTTGACGCAGAGACTTGGTAGCTTCTAGCGTATACTGAAAAGTGCTGCTGAAAAGACAAGGAGAGAAACATCAACAAAATCCGTATCACTTTCTCCTTTTCTCTTTGTCCCCCATTTATTACGTACTTTATGCATTGCATAAGGCATAAGAAGCTAATAATAAAATTCCAGGAAAAGGTCACACGACCATTTAAAAATGCAAGGGTTTTTTTCAAGTTCATCAGATCTGGCAACGAAGTGTAAAACTATCCGAACTGTAAGTCTCTTGGATCAAAGACTACATCTTTACTTTCTCTGAAAAGAACCATTATGAAGTACAAGACTACGTACCCCACAATGCGAGTGTTAAATACCAGCCAGGAATTCAGTATGATTTGCAGGAAATCACCAACTCCACAGACATTTAAACTTAGAATTGTCACAGAAAGAGAAATCAATAAATAATTATTTTTTAAGAACCCTACCAGAATAAAACTTTTTGCAAAAGATGGACTCAGAGAATGAAAAGTCCAACTGCTACTTTCAGCACAATGCAGGGAAGGAATTCAAGGAGAAGGGACAGTAAGTTTATTTGTTTAAAGACAACATGCAAATCAAGGTTTTTACAAGCTTTCTTTTCAAAATTAGTCAGACAGAACAAAGTGCCTACATTTAGTTGTATCCTGCAACCAAGTAACCTCCTTTCAGATAAACAAAAAAAAAAAAACATAGAAAAAAGGTTTGCTCTTGTGCTGGAAATTTTAGATCTTAAAAAAGACCCTCCTTCACAGAAGAACTTTCCTCCTTTAAAGCATGAAAAGTTAAAGCTCCATTAACTAGTGAACTCTTAGCCGGAAATAATTCTCACTGAGCCTCTTCCAGCCACCTCCTCCAGTAAAAGGCTTGAACAATAATCCAATAAAAATGATACCTGCAGCTCCTCACATTTTCTTAAATGAAAATAATGTTTACCATGCAGAAAAAAAAATCTTCTCTTCAAACTGCGCAGGAAGCTTAATGCAAGGAGTCACTTGCAGGATGTCCTCACAAACCGGAGATGTGGAGGAAGCATTTTAACAAAGGTCCTAATTCAGCAAAGTATTTAAGCAGTGTCAGAGCAGAATCAAAAGGAGGAATATATTGGTGCAAAACCAGTGTATCCCTAACTTTCTAATTGTAGCAAATAACTCCAGAGCATCATAGCACTACCACAGCAATACAGAAATAAAGGGAAAACAAAAATATTTTTAACAATCCAATGGAAAGAAAACACTAAAATGTATGAATAATAATTACATTTAAATCTCCACTTGAAGAGAAGGTAGAAAAACCCCAACAGATCCGCCGTCTTTCCATCCAAAGGAAGGAGTTTCAAACAGTTTAGTATGAATTATTTAGTAGCAATCATTTAATCAAACAACTTCTAGGTATTTCTTACCTTATAAATTGAAATCCAGTCATTTTTCTAGTTGCTTAAAAGTTCTCATTGCTTTATATCAAAGCAAAACTAAGGTAAAAAGCAAACACTCATCTATACCTATCCAACCAACGGATGGCAGAACAGGCACTTCCCAACAATGCAGTTGCCACCAACATGAACGCTCTCACACACAGTGACAAGGCTGCACAAAGGGCCCTTTGGTCCCCTTCCCTGCCACCCACTGTGGGAGTGCTGCCACAGTCCCTGTCCTGTGTGCAAGGGGAACAGAAGCACTGCTGACACTGGCGAGCAGTGTGGTCCTGTCTGAGTGGACTGGAAGAGCAACACCACTGGTGCTGCAGACCAGCACCCATCCTGCTCATCCTACGGATTGACCACCCATTAGTGGTAGGGGCAGAGCCTTGATTTAGTGTCACACAAAGGCACTGTAGGTTGTGCTGCAGGACTGCTTCAGGACACACATCAAGGCACGCTGAGTGCCCTGGGAGATGCACCTCAAAACCTCCCACCAGACAGAAGGCCTAACAACAATGTGTGCTGAGAAGGGTGTAGGATGATCCAAGTCAGACACACAGTATCTTAACAGAGCTGCCTACAGTCTGCCACGGTCTGGTCTTCTGTTTTCTGTCATTCTGGATGTTTCAGAAACACATCACACTTGACCAATTTTGCAGTCTCTGTGTGGTATCACTTGTGAATTTACTTCTTGTTCCCAGCTGGCAATCAAAGCGTGCCTCCTGCCAAAGCAGGAGGATTACTCTCACCCTTAAAATTTATTGCAGTTACTCAAATTATTATAATATTATTCTGAAGCTCTGAGTCCTAACTAAACACCGGTGTAGTCATTAAGGGATCTTCTATCAGGCTTTCGATTACTTTCATATTCACCACGTCTTTTTTTCAGTCTGAAGTTTTAATTTCTGAGCACCTACCACTCGCAGGAAAGACGTGGTTTGTATTTCTAAATGCACATTCAGAGGTTTTATTCTAATGTGGACCTGGGCATGAAAGGCCTAGTGTCTGAGAATTGTTAACAATACCAATGCTTCAGGATTCAACTTTACAAATATTCCATGTAGTAAGTGAGCAGTCTGCTAAATATCTGTTGCATACATTCTGCCTATATAATGACTCAGTTCTGAGCTCGCTGCAGCTAATGATTGTTTTAATCCTCTTCAGAATAAAGATCAGGCTATACGGAACCTTCAGCACAGATGCAGTCATATGTCTAATCCAGGAAAAATATGTAGGCATGTTCATGTTTCTAAAGTGAGAGTAACCACTCAGATATAAACAGAACCATTCACAAGCAAGAAATAAAGCATCAGCTTAAAAACTTCAGTGATTACAGTCTTTATTAGTTAAAGGGACTCTGCAGCATTTGCCCATGCTACGCATACATTTTTCTGTGCTGAGGGAGAACACTAGTCTTTTCAACCTTCAATTTTTTAAAAATCTTTCGGGAAATCATGTAAGTTTTTTTACATGATTTGCAATAGATACTTTGTTTATATTGTTTTATAGGTAAATATGAAGCACCACAAAAACCAGTGCAAAAAGACAAAAGACCTACCAGGAGCAACCAGAAAAAAAACAAAAGGGGAAAGTAAAGATGGGAATTACAGAAGTGGGTGGAGCCAGTTCAATCCTGGACATCCATCTGTGCATCCTGAAAGGTGGGAAATATTTTGTGGACAACCTTTCTCAACAGTTTTAATCTCACATATCTCAGAGGGGCTTCAGAGGAGTTACTAATTTAAAACAATGCTGAGGGAAAGGTAATAGATGACAATATAAACTGGCCAGATCTGAAAGCTAACATGAGCAAGAGAACAAGGGGAGAGTGATGGCTGGCAGCATTAAGGAGCCCTGCAGGTACCTCAGGGTGAAGAAAGGGAGGGTGGGAAGTGGACAAAGGCAGCCTGTCCTCAATACATGCCTGTGTGATGCCAGTCAACACATTTCAAAGCTTATGACCTACCTTGTTTGTTCATAAATATATTCTTCAGCCCCCACTGACACACTCCGATACTTCTGAAAAATAAAACCAATTAAATACAGTTTCATGCAATCAAAATGCAAATACCAAGAAAAGAATAATTATATTTTTTAAGGAAAACTCAAAAGAAACCATCAGCCATTTAAAGCTTAAAACACCTACAGAATTTAGTGAATATAAATATGCTAATCACATTTTATATAAAGGTTAGAGGTTGACATTGTCAAAAACATGCCATTTACTTACCCAACCTCAAAAAAAATTGTTTATACTATAAAGTACTAGTAAATTAATCACAGCTAACTAAGAATATGAAAAAGAAGAGAATGGTATATTTATATAATTGCTAAAATTGTATCTGAAGAACACAATTAGTGATTGGCTGACGTATCCCCTACCACAGGGATCTATAAAAACTCAGCATTTCCTCAGTACAGCAGAACTACATCACTCCATAAATGCTTTGGAACAATTTCTAAATATGTATTCATAATGTGTGTTAAAATTGAGCAGGAATTAAAGCAATTCCAAACTCAGTCATTCTCAGGAGTACTCAGTAAGTACTTCCCAAACACTTAGGAAAACTAGTAAGAGCAACTATACTCTATTTCTAAACACTAATTTAGCACAGGTTTCTTTTGGTATGTTTTGATATTCTACCTTATGGTCTCCCCACACCTGCTTCATACAGCTATCCCTACAGAAACAGTGTGTGGCTGGAGAAGCAGCCAGAGCACGCATGGCAGGGACCAAGCGCACCCTGGGATTTGGGTAGTTGAGAACAAACAAAGGCTCAGTGTGGAGAGAGGCTGCAGCAGGGTGGGAAAGCTGTTCCTGCTCCCTGGCCACACACATGTGAACATTTGGGGTTGGAAGGCCACCAACAGAGGCCCACACCTCACCTAACAGCTACGGATGGGGACCTAGTTAAAGTCAGTTGTTCAGTCTCCCTTTTACAGTTAAAAGGAGAGGTGAAGATGGAGAGGAGTGAGTGCACCTGGCAAACCATTCCACTCACTTTTGGCAAGTGGATTTGAACCAATTCTTTCTCCTCAGACTGAACAGAAAGTCTAGATGACAAGTACTGTACCCTGCTATTCAACCAATAACCTTAAAAAGCATGTAACAAATATTACCTTTGTATCAAAATTACCATAACACAGAGTTTGGGATGCAAAGCCAACATGTAAAGTCCCTTTTTACAACCAAATTAAACAAATTTGCATGTTTGACAGCCCTCTGCACAGTGCAGATGGGCTGTTTGGGAACCTCTCAGCAACATGTCCCAGAACAAACCAATGTAAAGGAATCACTCTGCTACAGCACCCCAGGGAAAGCCATGGGTACAGCACCATGGGTACCAGGCTCAAATGAAGAGCCACTTACCAGTAACAACAATAGCTGAAAAAATTATTTAGTAATGCAGAGCAGTGTCTCTAATTCAAGGTTTGATACTACTGATTTTACCATGGCAAGCTAGATTTCTTCATTAATTATTCACTTAGTTGACCTACATGTTCTATATCTGAAAATTGATTTCCCCTCCAGACATCCTCATCTATTGCTTGTGAAGACCATGTACTTTTCTATAATACACATACACAAACACACAGTAAATTTCTCATACTCAGAGTAGCTCAGCCTTAGCATAGCTTGCCTTGCACTTTTTTTACATTTACAATTTTGTAGAGTTGGGAGGAGACAAACCCTAGGGGAGTTTTACCAACTAATATCTCTAATTATTTGCAGAGGTACTGACAGCTTTAAATAGTCTTTACCCTTCTACATTTCCAGCTCGTTTGCATTATTTTGCAGCAGGCAAGAGCAGTCAGAGGGTGCTCACCATACTAAAGCTGACTGTAAAATTACTTTGACTCAGCATAACTGTAAAATAGTTTGAGGGAGCTCCTTGTCTCTCTTCTCCTTCTCATTTCTGCACATTTACATGGAGTTTTTCCTTGCCTGTTATATTCTCCACTCCCCTCTACTCATCCAATGCTACTACTTTTTGTCACTCACCCATGTTGCAGAATAGAGCTTAATGCAACAGCTAGCTTCTGAACAAATTACTTGGATTTATCCACCAGCAGAGGCTGACACTGCTCATTTGCACTTTCAAAAGAACATCCAGAATTTCCCTGTGACAAAGTGTCTGCTATTTCTTACTGTTACAAATAGGTCTGAAGGCAGATCTTGTTAATGGTAAATAAATCTACTTTCAGAATGCCAACTATCCTCTACTTGACAAAATATCAATATTTATTATTCTCAGAATTTCCAATAAACATCTTTAAAATCATCTTCTGAAGCACCTCATGATGCTCCCCTATAATCAGACCACAGACTGACAGGAACACTGCAAGGAGCAGAAATTAATTTGTTGAAACAAGCAACACTGTTCTTCTAATGGCTCTTGTGGACAGTTCAAATCTCCTTATCATGTTTACAAGCTCAAATATCTGTATCTTGTTTACAGCTTTTTATTGAGTTCTCAGATGGTAATTTGAGGTGAAAAACTTACTTCTGTCCCTCCATCCTTGAAGGTGTCGCTGTAGGTACTGTCAGGAGTACTGCGCTGGTCATCTTTGAGATAATTTGTGTGGGGAGCAATGTTGGACACTTCGTAGTGTTCAAAGATAACCCCTCGGTGCTCCTCGTTTTCTCCTCTTGCATAGTGTGTTTGTGGGGTTATAAAAACAGGTGTGAATTCCTCTGCTTTAACCACAGTCACTCCAGTCCCTGTGATGGGTGTTGAGCTCCCAGACACATTTGTGTTGTATTCCCTTTTGGATGACTCCAAAGCATCTTGGTTCAAGGAAAGGTTAACTGGCACTGTCTTCAGGACTTGCACACGGTTCTCTCCCCCACTTAAATTACTCTGAGCTTCCGTGGTATTAAGACAATTTCTGTGAGACAAAACCAAAAAGTGTTATGAACTGTCCTGACAGAGTAAATCTTCTCCTTAAGTAGCTTAATATTCTTAGATGTCAGGGAAGTCTTTCAGTTCTGATAAGGCACTCCCATAACAAATAATACATTAACAGATACTAGGGAAGCAGATACAGAGGCAAGCAGAGAGGTCCAGAGCTCTTTACAGCTAGGGAAAGATAATACATTTGGTTTGACCTACAATCAGTAAGGCTTGTTAACAATAAATTCTGGATATCCGGGCTTGCTCTTGCCTTGGCTTACAATTTGGATGCAAAATCAATCCAGCAGTGCACAGCCTTTAGACACAAAATAAGAATAAAGAGTAAGGCAAGTTATGGATTAATTACAGTAGGTAATTTGCACATGAAATAGGCAGAATATCAACAGCAAAATTCACCTGCTGATGCATGCTCTTGTAGGCTGTTGACAGGCCACTGTTGTTTGTGTAACTCTGGTATCAATGCTCTTCTGAAAGAGCAAGCCCAGGAATCCCATTGTAGCAGAGTAGATCAGTAACTGCAGTGGCTGTAAGGTAACCTCCAGCAGCATTCCCACGACTAACTACAGCTGCTGTTCAAAGCAATTCATTTCTGATAGCAGTTGCACTGACATAACAGTATTAACTTGTAAAACTCTTAGTAAGTGTAACACTGCTGTTTTCAAACCAGGAGAAATGGTCTGACACTGCATTTCCTCTCTCTTGGCTTTCCACTGAAGGCCAGTTTTGTCAATCACACTCAATTTAGGAATTTCTCTGGTGTTCACAGAAGAAAAATTATCCCTCAAAAACCACTTCATACTCTATTTTGAAACAGTAAATTTATACTACTACCTTCACCTTATGGAGCTAATGGAGACTGTTTAAGGCTGTCACAAATTAGCTACATTGAAATAAACCTTGTGTAGCTTCTCTCCATCATAATTTTGCATGAAGATACCTTCCTGTATCTAAAAACTTAGTTCTTTCTACATAAATATACACTTTCTTGTCTGCAAATCTTAATAAGGCAGGAGGCAGCTTCCTCTGACTAAAGTCACTTTTAGCCTACAGAGAAAAGCTTAAATCTGAGAGGAGTGAGAAAAACATTCTTAGTGGATGATTTTAAGAGAGTTACCTTATTTGCTCGTCAGACCCTAAGTTATGTTAAATAAAACTTTATAAATAAGGTTACTCAGGCCAAACTACTCATTTTTTGCCCTAGAAGAAGAAAACAAAGTAAAATAGCCAATAGCCAACTGTCAATATAATCTGATTTAACTAATCTCAGCAGTAGCAAAACAACAAAACCAAACACAAACAAATAATGAAACTTTCTGCTACTTTGAAAACTGCATGTTGGAAAACACTACGCAACTTTTTGAAAAAAATTAAAAGTAAAAAGGAGTAAAGTGTGCTTCCCAAAACAGCCTTCATTCTTTTAACTTTTGGAAGAAAACCATAAACCCCCAGGCTATCACAGAACCTTCAGTTCACAACTAATCAACACTGTTAGTAGCTGGGTGTATGATTTTGAATAATACTGTACCTTTTATCTTGGTCTTCTTGATTATCACTCACTTTGTTAACAGACAACAGCCTTTTATCTCTGGGAACCTGAGAACAACACCAGGCATGGGGTCAGGTAAATGCAACTGTCAGGCATTTGCATCTTCAGACTGCCCTACTACAACAACTAGAAAAATGTAACAACTAATGTTATCTAGGTCACAGATGCCAGGACCTGTTTTTCTTTGGGAGACTGATTGTGAACAGAAGGAAAATTTCCAAAGGGAGAAAAATGTAGGAATTGTTTTGTTTTCTAGTTCTTGGGCACACCAGTCTGGAGCAAAGTGCTCTGCTGTACTGTCCTTTGGAATATCAAGCTAGGCCAAGCTATCTCAAAATCAAAACTCACATTCCAAAAAACACAGACACACTTTTCACTGAATAATACGAGATGAGAAGGAAGATAGGATGCTTTGATGAGCTCTGCATGGAGACCATTTTAGCTCAGACCAAAAAGGCTTTTCAATTAAACCATAAGCACTAGCTAAGTCCTCCTGTTACAGACCAGCCTGGAGGGTGTAGCACTCATACCTAGGGAAAGTTAGTGGATCTTTCCCTTTTCTAATATGGGGATAAGTCAGGGCACCCTGGCATGCCATCAGAAACACTGACTTCTGCTCTGTTGAGTGCATCAACAGCTATGAGAAGTAAACGTCCAGTCAAATCTGGCCTCTTAACAGACTCAGAATTGACACCAAGTGACTTCAAAGATTTGTATTCCCACCTACAAGTTTCCTGACGCCAGCACAGATATGAAATTATCAAGGGCAAAGTTACTGCCATGATCATATTTTTCTTTTCTTGCTGAACCAGCAATTTGGGAGCTAAAACTTCTACGCTTTGAATGAGAAAGCATCACAGCAGTTGACTCAAGTTTAAAGAGCAAGAATAGACCTAAGAATGGGCTAAAGCCGTGCCTTTTATCTTTAAACATTTTAAAGAAAAGAAAAGAAGTATCAGGAAAATATCTGAATTTAGAGGAAAAACAGTCTTACAGTGAACTACAGTAGCCAACAATATCAACTATATCTGCAAGACAGCAGCAGAGTCAGAGTGTGCTAGCCAGAGCCAGTCCTTCTCTTAGGGACATCCCCTCTCCCTATTAAGCATACTGCTGGTTAAGAATCCTCTTTCATATATTTTTGAACTGGGATAAAAGCCACAGTTTGCACATGTTAATTCCTCTTTTAAGATCATATATTTATCCCTGAAGGAGGGTCTATGTTTATGTAAATATCACTATAAGAATCAGGAGAAGTTAAAAAAAACAAACAGTTAAGTTCAAATGATTCCTATTGACTGGAAAAAATACTTCAAATATATTATCCAGCATGTCAGAACAAATGAGCCAGATGATAAATAAGGGCAATTCAAGAGCCTGGTGCACTGGAAGTCCTCCTTTACACTTTCACATTACAGCACAGAGGTTAGGTTTTAAGTTCCTGTTTCAGAGTAGAGTAGCAGAAAGAGTTATCATTTCTTCCCAGTTTAAGACAAAAATAGCTATGACTGAATGCTGGAAATGGCTTTGAAATGTTAATCTCATCTTATTCCATCTGAACCTCAAGTCTTTTGCAACTGCCTGGAACAAGGAACAGCATGTTTCTCAAAACATAATTTTGAGGAGAAGGGCTATTCTCTGGTTTAATTTTAAAAATCTACCAGATTAATGAAGTGCTACACACAAAAGTATTACTAAGACAGAAGCCAATACTCCAGATGCTCATACGCATCCTGAATTACACAAATCCACGTTAATTTCACAGATTCTGGCACTGTCATAACTCTGCTAAGTAGAGAAAACGACCTTTCTTCTTTCTCACTGGGGAAAAGCTTTTCTCTACAGACAAGAACACACAAAAGGAAGGAACATCTCTCGAAATATAATCAGGAAAAAAATTAAAACAATATTTAAGGTTGGTTTATGGCATCGCGCCTGCAACACCTTCTCCTGAACACTCATCTAACTAATTTAGCACAGACAAAGAAGAGGATCCCATTTTCTAAAAGCATTTATACTAATAGCAATGTACTAAAAGCAAAAGTTTTTAGTTTCCATTCCTGTTCCTTCTTCGTGAATTACCAGGGGAGCTGGCACTGCTGTACTGGCTTTCAGAAAAGATCAACTGTCCAAGGCAGCCATAAGTGGCTTCAGGAGTATGGAGATAGTTTAAAGTGAAATGAAAAATTTCACACTATAGTGCTTGGGAGGCAACACTGATTACATTTGGAGAGTACCAAAGGGTCAGCACGGATTTCAGAGTGATATTTCTGCATTACACAGAGATGCACCCTGTAGGATTCTCCTCCAATTTCAGGAGAAATCTCAAATACAGTTCTACTTAAACACTACAAAATATACAAAAAGGAATTACTGAAATGGTAGGTAAAGCCCAGGGTTTAGAACCTGACATAAACTGAAACCATGTGTCAGTGCTTCCCCTGTAAATTGACTTATGTCTCTGTCCCTTTGTCCAGCTCCATTTCTGTCCTCCACCTTCCTATTTAGACTGCAAACTTCCAGTGCAAGGGCTAGACCTCACTGTATGTTTATATACAGCCTACTGCAATCATTATACAAACAAAAATAACATGGGAAATTGTCAGATGATACTCCAGTTAAAGAGCAAACTAAAACGTGTGGAATGAACCAGAAAAGCAGACACACCTACAGATGGACAAGACTTCTCTCCGCTTTTATACCGTTTTAAGAATATTGCAGGTATCTGAACACAAATAAAAAGGGGGCTAATTCATCCAATGTTCTTTCAAGGAAAGAGGAAGAACACTACGCTCAAAAAGAAAACATGGCTGAAAATTTAACCTGGGAGTTCTGATCTTGGTTTTTTTTCTCTAGAACTAAACATATCAGAACAGCTTCAGACAGACTTCCTGTAGCAGAACAGGTGCTTGTTGCAAGTATCAGAAAGAAAACAAGATGCAGTGACTTCTGTCTTTGAAAACTGGCTCTTTTGATGCCTCTTAGAGCAGTCCCTGCTAGTGCAGCAGGGAGGGATAATGACAGAGTTACCTACTTTATAATAGTCATACAATAGGCCAAGAGCAGCAGCACTGTCCTCATCACCATTTATGCTCATCATAGCCTTGGTAGCTGCTGTTAGGGGATTCTCCAAATACGACTTCCAGGCTTCATCTTCGCTGGTGTAGGCTCGTCTGGTGTTGAATGAAGTGTCATTTGGCACTAAGGCCACAAGTCGCTTGTTACTGCATAGACAGGAAGAATAAAATTGTGATCCAGAAGGGATTACTTTTATTCACAAGGCATGGTAAAGAACATCAAATAGCTCAATTAAAGTTAAATGATTACATCAAGCAAGCATCTCTGCATTACACTTGGTATCAGTATTAGGCATCTCCAGTACTTAACAAAAAAAACTAAAGGTGTGCAGATCTTGTGATAATATTTCAAATCTATTTTTACAAATATAAAGACAGAGCTACTAAAATATTTTAAGACTATTTGCAAAAAAAAAAAAAGTAACAATATAAGAACATTTTTCCCCAGTATTTTTCCTAGATGTACAGTGGATTAGGGAGAAAACCCCAACATTTAACTGACATAAGACATGAATGAAAACCAAGAAAAAAACATCTAATACTAATCTAGGGTTCACCTAAACAGAGTAATAGTTCAGTATTTAATACCTGGGTACACCTTATAATTGAGCTTCTCTCTGCTTTTGCAATGCAATCTTTCAGTAATTTCAGAGAGGTTTTACATAACAGGACGTGAGCAATGGGTCCAGTGGATGGAACGGAATTCAACATATTTGGTCTTAATTCACACTTTATCACTCACCACATCTGGTTACAGACCCATGGTAATACACACAAGACCATTAGTGAGTGGGATTTGCAGCAGAGCAGTTTCCTCCAGCCTGGAAGTGGTACAAACTGACCAGTGATTGTGTACACCATGAGAGAAGCTGCTGCACCACAGCCATGGTTGAAATTTCCAGTATAATGGAAACATAAATGAAGATAATAGCACCTGCTTTTGTGAACTGATCAATAAATTTATTGATAGAAGAGTTATGCAAAAAAAAGGTTGCATTCCTATTACACAAGATAGTAGGATTAGGCATAGAAATAATAGAGTGAAGGGTGTGCTGCCTAGGGGTGTTACAAGAGTGCTGTCAAGAATTGTGGCTCAAGTTACAAGGACCACAATGAAACTTTTAACACATTAATTACACCTAACGAATTTGAAAGCTGCAAAGATGGCAGAATAACTAAATATACTGACTTAACTGGTGAAACTAGCAGTTATTCCTGGCGACCATAAAACATTTCTTGCTATCTTCTGGGTGAAAATCAGTTTGTTACTCAGTCTCCTCTTTCTGCTCTGCCCTCCCTGCAGCAGTGCCAGCTCCACAGATCTAACCCAACCAACTGCCGCTGTTGCACAGAGAGTGGTGTTCAAACACTGTGCAAACGAGCCTTTTATTTGTTTTCAGAAATAGGATTTGATAAAAGCACAACTAAACCCACCCAGTAAATGCTCTCGGACACCTGGAGCATGCCTTGCCTGGCCCCCAAGCCACAGTGATCAGCAGCAGGCTGGGGCCTCACCAGGAACTCTGCTGTGGTCTGAGTCCAACCTGCAAAGTGCGTGCTCCAGTGTTTAAGGAAGAGGAGGGGGATGGTGGAGATTATAATCTCTCTGGTACAGAGCACTGTTTACAAGTTTCTTTATTTAATGAAAAACAAAATAATCCATCTGGTACACACAGCACAACTTTATGAGCTCCGGGGGGAAGAGAGCATTTTGTAGCTTTATATCAGAAAATACAGCCAACAATTAGAGTACAGATTATAATTTTCTTTCACCTAAAATAACTGGACTTTTAGAAATTTCCTTTTTTTTTTTTAAAGGACCTTTCTGCCTGACCTTTTGGTGCCTCTCCTAAAGATTTTTGTCCTTCATGTTTCCACATATACATGTGTTACAGGCTTGCTTCAGCAAGTGAAACTGAGCATAAATTAGGAGGCCGGGGAAAAACAGAGAGAACTACTAAGTCTGCTTGCCTTTTCAATACCTTATTGTTAGTGACTCAAATCAGATTTGCAACAGCCCTACTATTTGTGCCAGAGGTAGTTGAAGGCCTGTTCCCACTCTAGAGTAGTCAATTCTCCCTGGCTCAGGAGCAATTATTCCAGGCAAGGATTCTCCTTTCCTCAACAAAGCTCCCCTTCAGCTAAATCCGGGCTGTTTCACTGCATGGGCGGCTGCCCATTGCAATGCACAAAATACCACTCACCCTTCTTCCTGTAGCAATCTTCCCTTACAGTCAATAACTGCCTTTTGTTACTCGGAACACTCACAGTCCTCGACAGTCAGAACCAATTTATGAGCACTACAGGCAACATGCCCTTCAAAAACTTATCTTCTAAGAACTGGGCTGTGCTTGCCTGTAAAAATGCTGGAGGGGAGGAGTCAATCTCTGCTGCTCTAACTTAGTCAAAACAACCTTAAAGAAATGACCAGACTGCAGTCCCTCAGAGGTGTGTATATGACTGTGTTGGGGAGAAGCTAAAGTAAAGGGGATGAACACCCTAGAAACAGTCACTCAGTAAGTAAACCATTTGGATGGCTGGAAAGGCACAGGTGCATAGACTTAGAGCCTTCCCAACACCTCTGCAGAGCATGTTTTCTCTAAAAAGTTTTCACATATCAGAACTAAATAGCCATCTCCTCTGGCTTGAGAGATGGTCTGCTGTGTAATCAACCGACACACTCATTGTGTTTACTCTGCAAACAGACTGAAACAATAGCACTAAGAAAAATAAAAAACTTCCTCATCACCCCATCCCCGTAATCAGCTCTGTGGGAGGTTAATGGTCAGACCTAATTGTCATGATTTAACACAGTTAGTCATTTCAAAGATTATATCCAAAGCAGTCAGCCAGAACAACTGGGCTCACTTTAAGAAAACTTCTCTATCAAATAAGGTCTTTTGGATAGGAGGGAGGGTTTCTCTTAAGAAATGAGATTTGTGTCTGCACATGCATTCCCTCTCTTTTTCCACATCTGCTGAACCTTCTGGACAATTTCAGCTAAATGTGACAGAGCAGTAGCAAAGTCCCCCAGAACTAGAAGAGAGAAATACATTGTATTTTAATATATGCCAAGAAAACCCAACATCCTGAGTGAGGCTCTGCACAGGTAAACTCCCTGGTCTTGTCTGGTATCCTTCCATGCCAGGACAACCCCAGCTGTTCCAGCTGTGTAACTGATGCCAGTAGGCAGCTGCTTGGAATGACTCTGGTGGCACATAGACTATGTGGAAGAGCTGCTCTGAACACCGCCCCTGAAAGAAAAGCCTGCAATTAGCAACACATCTATGGATCTTATCAAAAGCTGCAAATCCATCAGTGACCCCATCCACAGAGAATCACTCACTTAATGAAGGAAGATGGGCCAAGACTTCGAGTGCAAGACTCCTGTTGAACCTAACTAGCAACACCAGCAAATAGCCATTGTAGCCTCAGCTATAGAACCTGCCAAGGAGCAGGCAACAAGCCCAGTCCCTAACGTGCCCATCCCTCACATGGGCTAGCCCACCACCCCTCCATGTGGAATGAGGGTGTGTACTAACCAGAACATTGCTGGGAGGGATGCACCCGTACAAGCTGAAAGCACGCCATTATTTTATCCTGGAGATAAAGTTTAAGAATTAAATATTCTTTGTGTCTACAAAGCAAATGGTTCTTCTCAAGCTATCACTAGAGCCCCTAATGAATGCAAAATGTTTCAACTGTTTTATGTCAAACAGTAATAGGTGCGTGAGGATGACAGGTGTTTTCTGGGGCATGGTCTAGATAGGAGCTAGATTGCTCTGACACTTGAGTATTTATCTCAAGACTGAATTTCAGACAGTCTTTATTTTGCAACCCTTTTTATTCCCAACTGTTTAGTAGAAATTTTTCTGTTCATACCATCCTACATCCTATATGACGTGCTCTTTCATAAGAAAAGACAAACATAAATTTTCCTGATTCACAACAATTACGGCGATTTTTTTGAGTTTATTTAAAATTAAGATTACAGAATTTTGTAAAACCTATACAAGTGTAGTGTATGAAGATGTTCACAACTTTGTTTCCTTTCAGTTACTGCAGTACAACATAACTTGGAGAGGTACATTGTCAATAAATCAGCAGAAGGGCGAACATTCAACAGCCAGCACTTGGGGCTATAAAATCCTACTACAAGCAAATTCTCACCCAACTTGATGCAATTTGTGAATTAGCTTACAATGAATCAGAATTGCCCATTAACACACTCATGAACAATGGTGAAAGGCTTTGTGATCAGCTTCCTTTTTATTCAGAAACAAGATGTCCCACCTGCCAGTCTCTCTGAGACAAATTTTTGATGCTCAAGAGCTCTCTGTTGCAGTTGCAAAGTTCAAGCAGCCCTCAGCCTCTCTGCAAAATGTGACACTGAATATAAAGCAGACTGATGCAGCCATGCTGCATCAAGTACAGTTCATCTTGCTGCATCATCTGCCCAGCATTATATCCTGATCCAGTTGGTGCTAAAGGGGAAGAAAGCCTTTTCCTACGTGCCCCTTGTGTTTTGCCTTGCCCAGGGGATTCAACACTCAGATCCAAAGCAGATTGTTTAAACTGCCAAGGTGGGCACCCAGCCCAGGCATTTCCACTTTTTAATTGCACTTTTTTTTTTTTTGACATTGCATTTGTTTTTTCAACAAGCTTAAAAAAAATAAAGTTACAATCAAACTGCTCCATTAATATAGCTGCAGACTTCTTCGCTCCCTGACAATGCATGAGGACTTTCCCTTCCCTCAGGGGCTAGGTGCCACATGGGAACACAAAAGCAATGTGTGAGAGACAGCAGAATGGGAGGAGTCCCAGTTCCCAGGTTTCAGTCCAGGCCTGAGCCTGCCCTTTCTTACACGGGTGGGATAAGAGCGCGAAGCACATCCACACACATCCTCTGCAAACTATCCCTTCAAGAGAAGGGATAGGGGGCTTTGGTCAATACAGCTGTTACAAAGCACACAAATTCTGGCATTAGTCAAATAACTGGAAAAGCCAACACATGTCACCCTGGTTTCCTGCCCAGCACATCAAGGCCATAGGATATTGACCATAACCTCCTTGTTAGTTGGATGATAAGAAGGTGAACACAGCAACTGTCTCCAATCCAAAAGCTCTGGCAGAAACAAAAATTCTAAAACACTATGCTAGCCAAAGGGACCACTCCCATGTTGCATGCAGACATGCACCATACACCATGTTGCATCCTGGGTTTCTGATCCCATAATTGTCCAGATCAGAGACCTGGCTGAAGTATGTTGTGACTCAGTGGCCTATGGGAAGAACACCTGCCTGCTTAGTCTTTCCTCCAGGGCAAAGTAAGAAATGGGGAACTTCAAGAATGCCTGTGTTTCTTTTGGTGTGACAAAAGATACAGGAGCACACTTCAGACACATCCAAGAACCGGAAAAAGAGAAGTTCCCACTTCAGTTGTGACATAGCTAAGGAGAGTAGAGTATGATCATTTACAAATGTTTCAGTAGCTCTGAAACACTTTGGAAGTTTATTTTACACTTACACAAATCTCAGTACAGCTATAAAGCAGATTTAGAACAGATGTTCATACAATTTGTCTTACAACTAATGCCTATACATACAAATTCATAGGCACAAACTGAAGTACTATAAAAGCCATTTAAAATGCAGGACAGATCCCACAGAAGCTGGACAAGTTAACAAACTTTAGATTCCAGATTATAAATTTCTGTCTGCTCATTACACAGAGAAGTATAAATCAAAGCTAATCCTAGTGCTTGAAACCATTTGTTTCGAAGATTCTAATGTTAGTTTTGGCTCAAGTTTACTACCCTCAACATACTACTTTGTCTAGACATCAAGTTATAAACAAAAAACAAAAAAAAACCAAAAAAAACCCCAACAACATGTGTGACTCACTGCAAGTTTTGATTTATTTAGTTAAAAAGAACTTCTCAGGATTTATTGCCAAAAGTATAATTAAATAGTCAGCAACATTGTTGTTTCAATTAGATAATAGGGTTCTGTTAAAACTACAAAGGAGCATAAACGTTTAACGAACAGGAAAATTATGGCCCATGTGTCTCCATATTTTGTCATTCATAGATGACAATCACATCATTCCCAGAAGCACAAAAGGTCTCCAAAATGCACTTAACCAAATCCACTGAGTATATAAATATACAAATGATTTGAGAGTAAAGGAAAAAAAAAAATCAAAGCATTTAGACCACCAGGAAATGAAAAAGCAAGATGCCCTCTGGCCCAGCCAGAAGTCCATACCAAGGAAAAACTCTCATTAAAGAGGTTGAGTAATTTTGCCTGCTAATGAATGCAGATTTGTGACTCTTGTAATTTTGGGACAATTATACTTTTTTGAGCACAAGACAAATCTGAACAAGATAACACATGCTAAATGATTAAAAGAAATTATTTACCTATACTAAACACTCCAAGAGAAAGTAAAATAACATATTGAGAGAAGCAACAGTGAATGGCAAAACAGACTAGTTCAACAATTAGATGCCTAATAAAAGGTTTTATTTGTTTTTACTCAACCAAAATAACTTGAGCATGCAATAGTGATTAAAGAGATTAAAACAAATAGGTGATTCATTAACATTGGCAAAAAATTATTAACTATGTTGAAGTGGAAGTACCAAAAAAGATATCTGACACAAGAATTAAATATATACAGTAAATGCCTACTGAGGACTAGTTCAAGTAGGCAGTTACCCTGAAAGAGACTTTTTATACCTATGATTTCAGAGACTTTTTTGTTTCATTGTAATTAAATATTATTTCCACCAGACAATCTTTTGTTACTAGTGCACTACGCCTGTTGGTTTGGGTTTGGTTTTTTTACCCAAGAAGAAAACGGTCTCAAAAAAAGGCCAGGATTCAGCACATTTGTAAGAAATCACTGACGTCTTAAAAATGGGGAACAATGCTCACAGCATTCCTGCAGGAGCTAACAGAGTTGATCAGAATTAGTAACTGCTTAGCAGCTTCATGATAGGCCACGCTGTTTTGCTAGGAAGCATACTTCCAGTGTGCACAGCACCCAAGGGTGTTTTAGATGACTTGAAGCAGCCAGAAATAGCCTTTAAAATTAAAAACAGGTCATGACAAGGCTTCCCAGACCTGCTGCAGTTTAACCTGACCCTTGGCCCCGTGGTCCTTGTTCACTCACTGCTTCCATAGACTTAATGGAAATGGAATAGTTACTGCACTGATAGCACCGATTGCTGGTTTTTTCAGGATATTAAACCTTTTACACAGTCAGAAAGAAAACATGAATTCAACAACTGAGCAATCCTGGAAGTCAACATTTTCTACAAACATTTCTAAAAAGCATACAAACCCAAGAGTATACTTTACAGAACAATTAAAATACAGAATTACAGAATATGCCAAAACCTCCCTCAACTAGGAAAATTAACAAATCTAGACAGATAGATATAAATACATACAAAAATAAATCTATATATGTAATCTTGGAGGTTGGAGACTCCCTCAAGCTATATATGTTGCAATATTTGACTTCACAGTTAATATGCACTTAATATGGTTTCTTTGGTTAAATATTTTGTAAGCAGCCACTGTCTTCTTTATGAAATCAGCACTATAGAAGAATAGAACAGTATTTCTGTATACTAAGATATCTGAAATAATTACTTTTCTTCTTTTAATTAGCTAGCACTGTCCCAATCACTGATTAAAAACCTAATGAACATTCATCCCAGGATGAATTCCTAGACCAGCATTTGAAAGTGCTGTTTTGTGTGTGTACAAAAAAAGGGCAACCTAATTGGCTGCTCCATAGTAAAGGAAAAAAAATATTTAAGGCAACCATCAATGGTCTGCACTGGATTAATATTTGTGAAAATGTTTGACAACAAATGTCAACTGGTGTAATATCATTTCCCCTTCAGGTGTCCTTGCCAGAACAAGGACGATGATGTCCCTGCTGACCCTTCCACACGAAGGAGGTTATGGGATCATTACAATCAAGTTAAAGTGACCTGGGAAAATCCTCCCTTCTGTTCTGCTTTGATCCTCAGCCTAGTCTCAGACTTTAGCACCAGAGAGACAGTAGTGTTATCAGCAAGACCTAACCATTTGATACCACTACTCCTCTCAGTTAAGCTCATAGTTGCAAGCTCTGTGAGGTTCTGCACACTGATTTTCTACCTTCCTTGCACAGAAATTATTTTCTAGGGAACATCCATGACAGCATGTCTGACATTTGAAAAGTGGAAAACTAAATACATCTAATTCCTGTTTTTCCATTTGTTCCCAGATGAGTAACACTTTGGAAAATTCATCTCAATGGATGTCCTATTCAGACACTCAGAAATGGGGAAAAAAAAAATAATAACTGAGTATTCTGTCACCTAATTGACACTCACGATCTGCTGACAGGAAACATGTTTGACCCTCAAAGGAAAAATTAAGAACCGTTCACAGAATTACATTGTAAACTACAAATGCCCTTTGTATTATAGTACTAGATGCCTAAATCAAATATTATGAAGGCAGTATATTTACACACTGAGGAGAAAATAATAAACCAAAATTACCCTGTGAAAAATCCAAGATCAACTTCTGCCACAGATACTACCAAGCAGCAAGCTGGAGGTGAACGTGCCTTCACTGACACACAAGAACAGGTCTGAACCCATTTCCACCTACAGGCTCACTCTCCCCTCAGTTATTTACCCACAAGCACATGTTCAGTTGCGGACCCAGGCTGCCCCAAGCCCTCCTTAATGTGGTCAGTCTGAGCATGCCCCAGCCCCATCTACCTGGTGTCCTGAATAGCTCCTGCACATCCCGGGCTGACAGACGGGCAGTCACGCGGCCAGCAGAGCCACAGGGCCCGTGTGCTGGGGCCTGCTGCAAGCCTGCTCCTCATGCAACTGCACTCCAGCCCACGAGGGACTTCACACAACAGCGGGGACGCAACCGTGGCAGATCACAAACAGTTGTACAATTCTTGCTCCTCACAGAAGTACTGTCAATCTTTAAAACCTGGTTAAGCCTCACAAAGTAGTGAGCTTACTGATTAGCTTCACTAATTCACTAGAGCCATTACTCCGGAATTTTGTAGTGATCTTTTTCTCCTGTACACTATACGTAAGAACAACTTTTCAGCCTCTAAATGCAGAAATGAACCCTGGAATCATCTTTACACCATGCAAAGGGGATGCTCCCTCCTCCCCACCTTATGTCTCCCAGTCTCCATTTAATCCCCAGGTTCCCCTCATAATGGGTCTGGAAATTGGATAGTAACAGAAGCAGCTGCGTAGACCTCCAAAACATTCATAGAGAAGCAGGGACACAAATTTCCTTCTGTAGAGATTCTAGATTGAGCAGTTCTCATCTTTAACACTTGCCATTTGTTTGCACCCCCCCTGCATATGAACTCAGACCAATGAAAAATGAATGTCAAAAATAACCTCCAGAAATCGGGCTACTCTCAAATCAACACTCCCCTGAGCCAGTTCTCTAGCTGCACAAACAGCTCTACTGACACAGCTGAGAGGGCAGAACAGAAGCAGGAACAAGTGGCTACAGCCTGCTAAAGTCGGTACTACCTCTGAAAAAATGCATGCGCAATCATGCCTTATCTCTCCTGACCGGTGGGAGTTTGTGGAAGCAAGCAGGCAAGACCCAGCTTAGGCAGAAAGACTAAAGGGAAAGACAAGAAGATAGTGTGACTATCTTAAGGATAATCTCCCCTTCCAAGCTCCTCAGTTAGCATTAGAATCAAACACCTCGTTATTTAGCATTTTCACCTAACTGTCCCTTAAAGCACTATAGAATAAAAGCACTGTTCACCTTCCTCTCTTAAAGCGCTATAGAAGAGTTGTTCCTGCTCCTCCCTCCAAAGAGGGACACTTCAGGCAGCCCAGTGTAGCTGTAGTGCAGCAGGGTGTACCACCTCTCCAGAAAAGCCAGCAAATCCCACAGAACCTATTTTCCGCACTTTCTATATCCTCTCAGTTGTTTAGTCCTCTCTACATCAGCACTTTACTAGCCCTATCCCCATGAAAATATGTCCAATGACACTGACAACTTAGCTGACCTCGAAATAATGAGCTTCACTGTCCAGTCTTGCCTGTAGGGAAGATCTGGTTTTGTCTAAAAAAAAATGCCATGTGGAGCAGAATAATGTACTCTCTGGATTAGGTTTTAATTGGATATAATCAGAGTCTAAAAAAAAAACCAAAACACCAAACAAAAACCTTCCCATGCAAACTCCCCCGAACAGTCTATTACCTCATTCACCTGGTCATCTCTTCTGGAAACAAATGTATTTGTCTTCTCATGTTACACTTGCGTACAGAGAGCACAGGGGACTTCTTTACTTATTTTCTTTTCAAACTCTTAACTATTACCTATGAATTTTCTTAAGACCTTAACCAGAAAGAGATCACAGGCATACCTGCAACGGGGCAACTGCTGTTACTTGAGGTTTCATGCCACTGCCACTGCTCTTAAGTTCCTCCCAGTGGTAACGGCAGCAGCACTACAGAGAGCAGGGTATGAACGCTCCTGTCTCAATAGTTTACACCTATGCCATACTGTTCCTGTTGGAAAGGTCCAGAATAGAACCACTTTAACCCTAATTTCTTACATGAGTTAGATTTCCACTGCACCGTTTTTCTGTTTCAGTGACGACTGTGGTGCAAAGTTGTTCTTCTGACCCTCCCCATCCCCTCCGTATTTCCCTCCCACTCCCGTTAACTGCCCTTGATCTGCCGCAGTCTAGTTTCCGACTGCTGAAACTACTGCCAACTAGATTGGGCCAGGGAGTAACCTACAGGCCCTTTTCACCTTCGTGCAGTCCAGGAACTGTCCGTTGCTTTGGGATGCCTTTCATCATGTCAGCTCTTTCACAGTTAATCTGCTTCCCTTCCCGATATCAACGACTGCTCATTCACCCGCTCCTCACCGGCACCCCTCAGGGGCTATACCCTCATCCCCCTCCTTGCACTTAAAACATTTACTGCTTTAATCTGGCCACCTAAGGCATTAGTTCCCATCCCAGCTCAGATGAACTCCTAAAGTTCACTCTGTTCCCAGCTCCTTCCCCAACCATTTTAATTTCATGTCAATAACTACCTTTGAACAATTCCACTGTCAGCTGATGTTTGAAAAGACCAGGCCTAGTTTTTTTTTGTTAATCTTTCTCCTCTGAACGGTCCTGTCTCTTCCCTATCAGGCCAGCCAATCCTGCTGCTTTGTTTTGTCGGATAATCTCCTTCTTTCACTCCTTGACAGGCAGGTTGTCACCAAGCCTCCCTCTAGCATCAGGCTCCTCCTCTCCACCTCCTTTGGCACAAAGGCTCCTGGGGAGCACAACCAGGATTGCCACCTGACTAAGGCCAAGCGTAGCTGAGATCACACCCGTCTCTGTAGCGTTCCTACCTGCACCGGGCAGCAGTAAAACAAAACTGCCACCTCCCGCCCTCCATCTTCCTTTGCCCGTAACTCTCCCGAGCCGCCTCCTGCAGAAACACTAATCACCGGAGCAGGGAAAATGGCCTTCCCGCCTGGCTGCCTCACGAAGGCTCCGGGCGCCAGGCCGAGCCACCCGCCGCCATGGCGGGAGTGCGGCATCGCCCGTGCCAATTATTTACCGGGGTAAATGACCCACTCGCAGTCTGGGCCCACCGGCCCCGGGCGCTGCCGGAGCCGTGGTGGCGGGAACGGCCACGCCGCGGCCTCCGCGCCCACCGACGGCTCCTGGCGGCGCTGCCCGCCCCGGGACACCGAGCCCGCCGCTGGCCCCGCCGCGGGCCTGGGTGTCCCTGCGGGGAACCCAACATTACGGCCGACGGCCCCGGGGGGCATCGTGGAGTCCCCTCGCACCGCCGCTCTCTCCCGGCCTTGCTGTGCCAGGCCCGGCCGGAACAGGGGCTGCGGCGGGCCCCGGGCCGGCGCTTCCATCTTCTCATCCTCCTTCTCAGGCCGCACTACTGGGAAAGTTACTTTTTAACCCCGCCGGTCTCCGGGCAGCCGCAGGCCCGCCGGGCCGTCCCGACGGGAAAACAAGGTCAGGACGGCGAGGGCTGAAGGCGCCGCACGGGGCGGCCGCAGAACACCTGGGCCAAACCAGGGCCTTCTCGCCGCCCGGGCCCCCTGCCCGCCCGGCCCCAGCCCAGGGGGGAAGATGGCCGTGCCCGGCCCTTGGGGGATAAAAGCCCTTTGTTGCGCCAACACAAAAGCTAAGAAGCGCTTTCCATTCTGGGCCTTCGGCGGAAGGAGACCGCTCCGCTCTTCCAGGGCGAGGAGCGCTCCCTTTCGAAAAGCGACCCTCGAGGTGAGCGGGGGGGGGAGGGGGGGAACCCAAACAAGCAAACAAACAAACAAACAAAAAAAAGCAACCAAACAAAACCCCTGAACTAAAAAGAGAAAAAAATATTCGCGCAGCCCCATGGCCAAACGGAGAGCGAGGTGCGGGGCGGCGAGCCACAGCCTTGTCCTCGGGCGCTCCGCAGTGTCTGTGCGCCCGGTCCGGCGTCGCTGTAGGAGGGAGAGGAGGGAGAAGCGCCGTCTCGGCGGGTCCGCGTCCGCCACGGGCGAGGGGGAACGCGGCCAGCCCGGCGGGCCGCCCCGCGCAGCGGGCGCAGCGGCGTGCCTGCGATCACTTACTTGTCCGTCTCTTGTGACATGTTTGATCCAATGAACTCTCTCCCCTTTTCCCGGTGCCTCCGTCTCCCTGGCGGAACTGGACTTTCAGGTCTGTGCAGGTGAAGGTGTGCGTGTGAACGCCCGGGACGGCAGAACCAGAGCTACTGGTAATTCTGCTTTCCTTCCCCCCCTCTCCCTGCTCCGCAGCCAGCCGCCGAGGCAGGACAGGTAGAGCCCCCTCCCCCTGGCATGTGGGGAGCGGCAGGGCTGGGGCGCCGGCGGGGCTCGGCACGGGAGAGCGGCCGGGCCGGACGCGCACAGGTAACTTTCCCGAGCGGCG
>VYXB01009194.1:225045-271442 GCA_013397135.1 Pachyramphus minor | reverse complement strand
TTCTTTCACTAAAGGAGCGGGGAGAGGGACGAGCCGCGCGCTGATTGGGCGGCGCGGCCGCCAGGTGCGCTGCCATTGGCAGGGGCGCGCACAGGTGAGGACGGAGCCGCCGCCGAGCGCCAGGTAACGAACGCACCGCGCCGGGAGGCACCGCGGGGCCGCCGGCAGGGAGGGAAGGGAAGGACGGGAAGGAAGGGAAGGGGGAACCGGCGCTGGGGCGGCGGGCAGTTCCACCGTCCAACAACCCCTCCTTGCCCGGGCTGCGAACGGGCGGCCCGGCCGGCCGCGCTCAGGAGGCGAGGCGAGGAGCGGCGCAGGCCGGCGGTGCCCCGGTGAGGCGGCCCCTGGCCGCAGTCCGCCTGCCGGGCTGCTCCGTGCCCGAAAGCGGTTGCCGTCGAATAGCGGCCAAGGAGGCGCCGGCCTTCTCAGAAGAGTTTGTTAGATTGGTTCTTTTCTTGGGTTTAGGGTCATTTTTACCATCTTCTCTTCCTCTTCCTTTTTTTTATTTTGACCTTGCCACGGTTGAGACCAGACGGAGTTGACGCTCGTGGATGTCTTGGTACCGAAGGCATCTTATGGCAGCAGGATGAGATGGTGCCAGGAGATGACACCACTGCATGGATCTCAGAGCTGAGAGTTGAGCTAGCGGGGTTGAAGGGTTTCTTTTGTCAGTGGGGAAAAGCTAAAAGAGAATGGGAAAGCTGGAATGGAATGTTTCTTGAGGAAGGCTCTGTTGTGCAGAGGTGAGGTGAACAGAGAGTCCAGTACAGCCTGCTGCATACTTTTCCAGAGAACCAAAGTGGCTTTACAAGGATCAGGATCAGGCTGTGGGAGCCGCAGCTTTGCCCCGATGGAGAAGGTGAGGAAGAGGAACTATCCCCACATTGGGACAATTTGAGAACAGGGAGTGGAAGGGTAGCAAGGAGACTTCAACCCTTCTCAGTCCCCATTCCTCCACTAGAGACAGAATTACCCCAGTAATTCTTCCTGCTACCATCTGTCCTCCTGTAGACATCTTTCTATACTAGGTATCCAACTTGACTGCTGATAACCTCTCCTGTACAAATTGTGCTGAATGTTTAAAGAATGCACCATTGCATGGGGTTGACCATTATGTTACTTAGTCATCTTTGCAAGAAAATCACCTGAATTATTTAAAATTTACATCAAATTTATACTGTTTTAGGTGAAGAGCATTTTCCATTTTCTACCTTTGATTTCACAGAATCATAGAATACCTGGAGTTGGAAGGGATCCGCAAAGTTCATCAAGTCCAACTCCTGAACAGGGGAGTTTCCCTTGACAGGGGAACATAGTAGAAAAGATATTCCTGGAAATACGTATTTGTATAACCAACTATATATGTATACATATACATATATATAAAAAACATGTAGTCTTGCAATTTGGGGCCTGATCTTCCTTCGCCTACTGCTGCCATTGAAATCAAACTTGAGTGTTAAATCTTTGGTATTATGGGATCACAGTCAGGCACAGATATCTATTACTGGGTCTCAGACCTTATCTATATTCATAGTAACTAATAAAATCAAGCAAATTCAGTATAAATAATTTTTAAGTCAGTTTAAACATAGCCCCATGAAGATTTCTGTCACTTTAACTAAACATAATTAGAAAAATACTTTACCTAGATCAATGACTCTTTGATTGAGCACAGGATATTAGTTAGCTGTTCTCTTTCTCCATTCCCCAGTCAGAGGAAAGAAACATTATTATACAATCTGTAAATCCAATCAAAAGTTGCAATATGGCCATTATTCATGGCAATGTTTGTATGAATTATTCTGTCTAATACATTTTGAGGAAACCATAAGGCTTCATAAAACACAGAAGAGAAACAGAGTAATTTGTTCATTACAAATAATGCAGTAATTTTGAATAAAGAATTATTATGTAATCTTAAAACAAATTGAACCTCTCAGATATATTACTATGAGTTGTTTTGGAGAAATAGTGGTAGAATGCTATAACAGTTTGAGTTCGTGAAGCTCTGTTAACTGTAGAAATGATAAGGTTTCTTCCCCAAATGATAAGGTTTCTTTCTCAAATATTTGTTATGCTGAAAGAAACTTTGAGACCTGAAAAGGTTACTTGTTTGAGCACCATCAATAGGATTAACACCAATTTGGGTATCCTCTTTCTCTTTTTTAATTTTTCAGTTATGAGAAACATTTGGATGTTGTTGTGTGTGTTCATTCCCCCTTTACCCCCACCCCCCGGCCCATTTTTTCCCATATGAAATGTATAGGAAGAAGGAGAGGAAGATCAGTGATGAGCACATTTGAAAATGCCACTTTCCCCAAGGTAGAAATGCTGCTGATATGTGATTTTACAAGAAAGAAAACTGCCTTTGATGCCATCTGTAGTCCTGGACCAAACCCAAACTGTAACTCAAACTGAAATGGAGTTTGTTGTTCTAGTACTGGGTCAAATACAACACTGCCTTTAGCAGCCTGCTCTCAGGAGAGATTCTCTTAGAATGAGGTAGTTGGGAGACTGAATTACTGCTCACTGTCTTAGATGGTGTTCCAAGGTCATAGTTAGGAATTTAAGTGGAAAATACAGCAATTAACTCTTCATTTGAGGTAGTTGGAGATGTCAACTATTATTTAGTTGGGAGTTGCTTAGATAGAAAAATATACCCTGAAAATTATTTTAACTAGGTAGGTAGGCATAGGGCTCATAATTTTCTGGTTGAGTCTTTTGCTTCACACCGCAGACTGGAATCAAATTGTCAGAGTCCACCTCTAGCTGAGCAGGTCAAACAAGTCCTACCTAATCCAGCCTGATGCTCATCCTTCATGATCTACAAGATTATTATAAACTAATCTGTTAGTCATTGAAACATCAGGTAATCTTATTTCTGGCTGGACCAGTCTCGCTTCCTGTAGAATAAAGGCTGTGTAGAGCGAAAATTGAATAGTCATGCCATACATTATTGAAAATTTAGGACTTGTCTTTGGAGTGTGCAGGAAATATTTAAAATAGAAAATTACTGAGTTTCATACTGTGCTTCTTTGTTTGCACAGCAGCTGATAGTTTTTTTGTGGCATTGTAAGGATTCAGTGGTAGATTTCAACACTCTAAAGCTTTACCTCATGTTTACACTGTTCACTCCACAACAGCTAGCACCAATGCCATTTGGACTTGCCAGCACTGGGTAAAGGAAATTGAGTGTACAAATAAGGCTTAACTAGGCTTACTAATTGCACTAAGTACCTAAAATGTATTCAAAAAACTATTAAAATAAGTCTGTGAGATAAAAGATGTTGGAGAGATATTTATGTCAAAACAGTGTTGTAAAGAGTTCAGTGAGAGAACAGATGTTTGAATACAACTGTTTTCAGTAGGCAGTGATTACGTGGTATTTTTATTTGTATCTTTCTATGTCATTGATGGTTGTTGATATAAAATGTACTCTCTCACAGTAAGTTCAAAGACAAGCACCTACCTACTAATTTTGTGATATGCAACATGTACTGTTAATCCTCCCCACAGCCCTTCCTTTGTAGTCCTCTGTATGAAACTATATTTGTTGGAATTTGTGCAGACCTTGATCCTCAACTGACTTCAATGAAGCCATCGTGTACATCAAAATAAGCTTAAAAGATTGCAGTGCAACCCTCCTATACCACAAATAGATCCTTCTTATGCTCTAAAAATGAATTACTTTGCACTGTTAACTTCAAGAAATTAATTCTAAGTAACCATGATCCTGATAGCTTCTAATGCTTCACAATGGACTGTAAAAGTCCTATCAGAGTAGAAGATTTTGTGATTAATGGCAAGTACTTTTGGATTTCTTTCTGTACTTGTGGATGCTGCCTGGAAACTGCATTTTGTGCTCCCCAAACAGATAAGCTGGGAACCCTTTAACAGCCTTGAGCTCGCGGGTACCTCCACATCATGTATGACAACAGCAGTTCAGCCATGTGGAGGACCATGGAATATCAAGCATTTCCTGGCCACAGGGTAAGGTGTGGAGCTAGGCATGGCACTTTCTATTTCAAATGCTGATTTGCATTTCTTTTATATCCATCAAAGCAGTATGGAAACATGTAAGAAAAAAAGGAGGGGCTTTATTTATTTTTGTTTTGCTCATTATGAATGTAGACTTCATGGTTCTGAAAGATGACACAGTTATAACATGACTATCCTGTAAATCTGCAACACTGAACTGAGGCAGTGTGCCACACACTGTGTTGTTTCAGCTTAAAACAGAAATAATTTTTAGTGATGAAAATAACTCACAGTATGTAAATCCTTTCCGTATTGAGATATTGAGACAGGTAAGAGGCAGCAAAGTCTGACAATAGGTTGAATTATTAGGTTTATACTTGATTAGCAGACATTAAAGTACCAATCTATTTCATAAAGATTACTCACAGTTTTGGAACCAATTCAATAGAATTTAATATAGAACGATGGCTTTTCGGCAGATGCTTTGATCTGCCTGATAGAGTTTTTTAGTGATTCATTCAAGCATTTATAACCACTGGGAAAATACAGTTAGGTCATCTAATGACAGTAATTTTACTGTTAGTGTAAAACTGTAGTGTGAAAAAAGAAGAAGAAGACATCTCTGAAAGACAATTTAATGTGGTGTGGGATCTGAGACTTTGGAAATATATTGATTAAGCTGACCTTAAAATTGTGTCATGTCTTTATGAGGCAGACCTAGAGAATCTAAATAATCTGACCAGTGAGAAAAATGTTAAGAGCACTTCTTCTTGTGTTAATCAACAAGATCTTTGCATCATGAGAGTACAAAATAGCAAAGTCATAGACACATTTTGAGTAATCCTAATTTGAAGTGGTTTGTGATGAAGGTTTAATGATATTGCTTTGTTTAGGTTGTGAACTATATATATATATCCCTTTTTTTCTTTAGTTATTAGAACATTTTTTTAAAGTGACAGTGGTAATTTTTTTATCAAAATTAAAATTTTCCCCTTTTTTCTTTTTCTTTTCTTTTTCTCTTTCTTGTTTTTCTCTTTTTTCACTTCTTTTTTCCTCTCTTTTATCTTTTTTCTTCTTTTTTTCCTCATGCTTTTTTACCTTTTTTCTTTTTTTTTCCTTTTTTTCCTTTTTTCCCCTCCTCCCTTTTTTTTCCTCTTGATAACACAAAATTCCCTCAGTTTTACAAAATGAGGCCACAGTCATTCTTAGTACTGCAGTGGGTGCCTGGGGAAAATGGGCTGGTCTTCTCCAAGTTCCATGGAGGCCTGGACTGAAGGTTCTCACTGCAGAGTGGGAATGGCCAAGTCTGTGGTTTGCCACCAAGGCTGCTGCTCCCAGCTCTCATCAGTGGTCTTTGAACCATTATTAATGAGAGCAGCTTTTTAAAGGAATCTGAAATAGGAATGTCATCAACATGAGGGAAACCAAGAGCTTTAGATGTCTTTACATTGGTTATAAGTATGCTGAGAGTTTAAAAAAGATATAGAAACTCCAGAGGTCTAAAACATTGCCCTGCAATAATAAGCATTCTAAAACCTATGATGACTGTGTCTCTTTTTGCTCCAACAGTCTGTTCTGAAATAGGCATAAGGGTTCCAGAATGCAGAAGGTGAAGGATGGCATATAAACAATTGCTTGTTTACTTTTCCCACACTCAGGAACTAGTGTAAATGCAGCCCATAGAATCCACAGAAATCCTTTCCTATCAGAGCAGCAGGAGTTGGGAAACAAAGCTATGGACTTACCATCCTGTTCGCTTAAAATCAATGTGGCTTTCCCTTAAAATAGATCAATACTGTAATCAAAGAGCAAGGTACTTAAAAATCACAGCAAATGGAAAAAGCTGCTTTCAGAATCTGCTGAATAAGAGGTGGGGCTGACAGCCCTTGGGCTGTTGCTCATTTATCCTTGTGGCTGCCCTCAGGAGCAAGCAAATGCTATTTTATTTGAAGGGCAGAGGATAAAGAGGATTGTGTGATGGCACAAAAGGAATCAGTCTTGGAGCCAGAAGATCTCTGCCGTGCCTTGTTCTGTGGAAAGGTCGCTAGACCCTGTGTCTCTGTGTTTCTGTGTAAGCTTTGTCAGCTCTGCTTTTAGTACTTTATGGACAGGTGTAGCGGTGTCACTTTCTACTATTTTTTGGTATTTTCTTTTGAAATACAGGAGTGTTTTGGAAGAAAGCCTCCAACTGGTTTCATTCATAAACATAGAGGCAGTATATAATATTACTCCATGAGGCTTTTTGGGCAATACAGGATCAGAGCTTGTTGACATAATCTTTGGCCTTTTTTATTGCCTAGGTTTGGTTCTTCAGTGCTCAGGAGCTACAAAATCATTTAGTCCATGTCTTGGGGAAGACTCCAGTTCTAGATCCTCTGCAGCTGCTTTGTCAACCTGTCCTATCAGGTTCATCATCTCAGTGATACCATGTTTATACCATGCACATGCCCTGTGTGCACCTACAAGTCTGCTTTTTCTCTACTCAGACTGCTGCGAAAGTAGATTTTACTCTGCTGCTGGAAGACTTCCCTGACACCCAGGGAGATGTGATAACTATTCTGTCTCATTCTGCTCCTGTGTTGTGGGATAGCCAGGCCCAAGAATCGGGCTCTTGGTGCGTCACTTTGATGTGTTGGTTCCAAATTCCTTTACACCTCGTTTTTTCTTTGAAGTGTTTTTGTTACCTGTGTGCAGTATGGCACTGCCTAATACATTATTGATTTTTTCGTTGTTTTTTTAATGCAGATTGAGGATCCTATGTAATTCCAATGCCTTTAACTGTGTTACATGGCTGCTTTACACATGCTGCTGTGTACATAGCTGTGTTACATATGCTGCTTTATACCCTACATATGTTTCTCTGAGTCCCTTGTTTAAGAGAAAGATCAGACAAAACATCCACGTTTTCTCAATTCATTCAGGATGCAGAAACTTCTTAATATGTCATGCCTTAGACACTGTATGTAAATAGGAGTTGCACTGCAAATTTACCCTCCTTGGTTTCAGTAGACAAACCAAATCTCTTGGAATAAACAGATTTACAACGTCTATGCTTTTCCAATACATTTTTGTTGCTTTTCCCTCAAGTAAGTGAAGAGCTTAGCTTCACGAAGAAGCAAAGTAAAAGTATTTTGCAGTGAAGAAGTTTCATGCGCTCCAGGACAGAGATGTCGAGTATTTGCTTGTCTCTATTTGACTTGAAAACAGTACCTGGAGATGACTGTTTGTTTATGTGGAGTGTTTGGGTGTGAGGGGCAAAGCAGGCAGATTTACATTTACATTTCTTCACTGCTTTTTTTCTCTAGCTCCCACACATGAGCAATAGCCCTGCAGGGAAGGGTGTGGGAGATTGTGCATGTTGCACCTTATTTCACCATAAACTTTGCTCTGAGTACTAGGATTTTTCAGGGGAACACAAACCCTGCATTACCACAGTTGGGGGTATGAGTTACCCTCTGCATAATCAATACCATGGTTAAGGTGCTTGGAGAGAGAGGCAAAATCATATTCTTGGGCTTTCATTCCAGAGTGAACTAGGTGCAGGAGGACACTTTCAAAGGTTCGGGAAACCTTTGTGAGAGGGAGACCAAACTGACACCACCCAGTCTCTTAGCCCCAAGGCAAAGACATGTGGTATCAGGGCAAAGTTGCTTAAACTGTTAAAGCCCAGACACCATCTGCAAGAGTTCTTGACCTGCAGAGCTTTCAGAGGAGTTGTGCGAGGCTGATGTGGGGAGGTAGATGCAGCACCTCTCCATTTTATACGTGAGGGTTTTTAGCAACAGGCTTGCCAAAGGTTATGTGGGGAGTATGTGCAGAGCCAGGAATTTATTACCCCTTGCCCAAATCTCAGGCTGGTGCCAAATGCAGATGGGTAGTTTGATGAATGCTCCAGCCTGACTCCTGGAAAGTACTCTTGCATTCCCAGTGAAACCAGTGAGTTCCCCAGTTTCAAATGCATTTATTTTTAAACTGCACAGGCAGGGATTACATGTTTTGACAAATGTGCCAGTGTCGAGGGCCTTGAGGATTCTTAGCCTCTGAAACATCTTCATACCTAACTGCTTGTTAAACCTGCTGCCTAGCAGAATCCCTCTGCCCTCCTGTGGGCTCACAGGCAGTGCTTGAGTTGCACTTATGAAACTGACAAACTGCATTTGAAATGTGATATTTTAAATACAAATGTCTTTATCACATTTATCAGAGCTAATTGATTCAGCCTATATACAGCATAGGTTGAATTTTTTTATGTTGCATTGATAACTCTGAGCTGATACCAGTATCTACACAGGACAGCTAATGATGCAGTATCATAGTTGGCTTCAAGAACAGTGGAGTCCATTCTCATCAGAGTTTTGTAACCCTTAATAAAATCTTTCTCAGTCTTAACGTATGTATGAAGTGCAGGTGGTGCACACTGAGTGTGGTACCACAACACAGTGGAGCAAACTAATCCTGTAGCAGGGATTCCCATGATATCTATCCTCAAGGTCACAGTGCTGAGCAGGCAGCAACTTGAGCAAAAAGCAGGACACAAGAGAATGTCAGAAGGCCCCATAATCCTGGTTCTTCTGGGATCTTGTTTATGTGGTGAGCAGAGATAACTGCATGCTTCAACCCTTCTCTTTACAGTGTACTTGAATAAAGCATCTTTTGTTGAGATCCCTAACAGATAAATGCATAAGAGTCACCACGGTTTGGCTGAGTCCAGTAGAAGAGCATGTGGCTGCCCAAAGAGGCTTTTTCTCTTTCTTACCCTAGGTCATGCATTTCTGCCCTCTGGTGTCCCAGCAGCAGCCTTGCTCTTTCATCTGCCTGAAACCTCTTTTCATTTCGTTTGGGTCTTTTAATAGGGTTAGTTTTCAGGCATTTTGGTAAGTAGGCTGGTTTGACGCCTTAAAACTCCATTCCCAAACTGTGGGAATGCTGGAGCCAACAAAAGGAAAGGGATGGTAGTTACAGGGCAGGCCCACCTCTTTTGGCAGCAGCCTGGTTTTAGCTTTGAGTTAAAGTGATTGTGAAAGTACATGCAAAGCAGTCTCTTCTGTTCAGGGTGAACGAAAGCCATCCAAGTGTAAGCATGGGGAATTAATTACAACATTTGCACGATCCTGTTCTCCTGGAGCCTCACACATAACTAGCTCACATGACATCTCTTGGCATTAGAGAGATGTGGCATCACCAGCAGCTCTGGCAGCATCTGTTTCTTGGACGTTTTAGCCTCCTCCAGTGGTGGGGAATTTCTGCAAGTGCAAGACAATCCACAGCATCAGCCTTAGATAGAACCAGTGAAGCTTCTGAATTTATAGAAGTGTATGGATGAGTGCAGTTATTCAGTCAATAAGGTGTTTTATAAGTCACAGGTGAAACGACCTTATTTTCTCAGAAGGTGGTTTTGTGGACAGTATTATAAAGAATGTCAGCCATTCAAGTTGTCCTTTGCATTAAATATCCATTTATTGCTTTGGAAGTGAGTTCACAGCTGGCTAGCGCTTAAATTTTGTTAGCTTTAGATAGTAGATGCCTGAGGTTAAATTCGATGCTTTGGCCCTCCAAACCCAACATTGCAAGATGAGGTGTGAGGAGGGGGGATTTCCCCTTGATCTGTGCTGTTCCCTTTGGGTTCTCCAGAGCTTCCATCAGGGCAGGAAGGGGGAAGGGAGACAAGGATATCTGAAAATCTTTATTGTAAACAAGGCCAATTATACACACACCAATTACCTCAGTGTAAACAACCAATCACACTATAATGGGAGAACCTTTTGAGCCTGAGGAGGGTGCTTTGAAGTGCCTCTGCTCGGAGAATTGCACCGGCAGCAGTTCTTAGCTCCAATGACTGGAATTTGGTGGCAATGACAATGGAGCTGGGCAGACTGGGAGATGGATGGGAGTGATAAGACAACACAGGAGTTGAAATTTGCAATGAAGGAGTAGTCAGTAGCAACCTGGCTGTAGGCTTGCCGTATCAGTCAACACATATCCTTGATGGCAGTGTGAAGAATTGGATTTTTTTGTTACATGTATGAAGAGCTTAGGCCTTTGTGTCCAGGAAACTGCTTAACCTGCGCTTCACTAACCAGTCTCTTTCCCAGGAATTCTGCAGCCTCTTCTGGCTTTTTCTCTCTAAGCTCTGTGTCATTTTCTCCTTTAAAGCTGCTTTTTTGGAAGGCTTGATCCTGTGGTGGATGGAGTCCACTGAGAATCCTTCTGATTTTGTGAGCTGCTGATCAGGCCCTATATGGTTGAATTCAGTCTGTTTGCAAGTGAATGCTGCTACCTGCGTAAGTAAGGTTCCTCAGCCCTGGTTCTGGTTTTTGGAGAGGAATCAAATGCAATTATTTCTTTGCAGACTATTCTCCCCATGGCACATGGCTGCTCCTCTTCTTAGCTTCCCTAATATTCACTGCATACAGCCCCTATTCAGCCTGGGATTGGTGTGCTGGGTTTGCCCTCCTTGGCTCAGCAGACCTGCATCATCTACCTCTAGACATGACACAGCAGTGCAATAAGTGTAGATATTTCTCCTCTATATGCAGAAGTGAATTCAAGTTTTATAGCAGTACCTATGTGATTTCTTGCATTTCCTGTGACAGAATACAAGTCATACCCAGGTAATATAAATGTGTCTAACTGTCATCTGGGAGAGGACTATGTCAGTTTAGGCTAGTAGCTGCCAAATAATAGATACACAGATACTCCTAAATTGGTTTAATTTATTCTGCTGGCCCTGACAATTGGAAGAAAAGACAAATATACACAAAGCATTCAAAGCTTGAGGTGTTGTGATGCTAATTGAAAAGTCACCAAAGGAAGCTTGCATGGTGTGTGGGAATCTTAGTGCATGAGATTAGTGGCTAATGAGTGGCTGGGAGCTGGAGCACTCCTTGCAGGCTCACGGGGAGAACGCGCAGCTCGCCTGGCAGTCAATTCTTGCCCCTCTTACCGGCAGTGAAGCACCTACTGTGGACAGCACAGTGTGCTGATGAGAAGATACAAGTAGCGTCAGCGCTATAGCAGAGTCTCCCAACATGCACAGAAACAGTGCCAGAGGTACTGCTGCATTGGTGGCTTGCTGTGTCCTGAGCCACAACAAAGATACAGGCATTTGAGAACTGAGCATTTTTCTTTTTAACAAACACACAAATCTTGTTATCTTACTCTGCTTCTTTCTTGCCATGTTTGCAGCAGATGACAAAATACTCCCTGGAGGCCCTGAGCTTCAAGCCTTGTTTTAGAGTCTGAAGTGAATGTGTACAGGTGGTGGTGCCTCCTTTCTTGCATCGTGCTTTAGAATCCTGACATTTAAAAAATAGAGGTTTCATCTGTCTGTCAGTGTCCCGGTATTTCCTTCTAAAGCTTTTCCCTGATGTACAAAAGAAGTATGAGAATTGGAGATTGAAAGAATACACTTCTATCATATGACTCTTAAGAGTTTGGCCTTTAGAAAATTGTAGGAATTGGTATCACTGAAGCATCAAAAGCTGAACTAACTGGGGCTTGCTTTGATTAGGCATGTCTCTTTCTCAGTTGTGTTGCATTTATTTATGAAAATTCTTTGTTTATTTCTTAGATTAAGAAAGGTTGTTTTGTAACTCTGAACAGTTACACATTTTCTTCTTTTCCTACATTTTCTTCTTCAACTCTGAAATGCGTAAATACAGTTTCAAACTATTGCACACCCTTTCAATTAAACTAGCTGATAGTAAACCTCACATAGGCACTGAGCAGCAATACCGGGATGGTTCACTTCTGAACATCACAGAAGCTATGTCATGAGTTGTGTGAGTAACACAGTTTTTTTGCTCAAGCTGGAGTCAGAAATGGGATAATATAATAAGGCTTGTGGTCACTAGCAGTGGCCTGGGACTGTGTGAGCTGCTGGTTGTAGTCACCTTTTCTGGTGTTCAGAGTATGAGAACATCTAGTCCAGTTTCTCTAACCCTCCAGTTAACCCTCTTTTCCAGCTGTTGAGAAAAAGCTAAATCACCCATGATCTTCCCAGTAAGAGCCAATTACAAAGAGGACATCCTTCATATAGTAGTCACGTTATTGTAAAAGTGATGCTTTGGGAAGAGGTAAGGTTTTTTGGCAGAGCTAATACCTTGTTTGTTTACATACATAGTTGAGAAAAGTTAACAGACTTTCAGACACAGAAGTTCTTCTACAGGTCTGAAAGAGAAAATCAAGCTATTCTGGCCCATTCTCAAAAATCATATAGAGAGAACAGCCCTGGACAGTCAGCTCTGCCATGGATAAAGCCAGCTTGCAGGGCAGCCCTGGGAGTCTAAGTGCTCCAGGAATCTTAATAGCCTGTGTGAAGCAACAAATTCCTGAAATCTTGCTCTTCGTTCAGTAAATGTTTGTCAAAACAGGAATGAGCAGCATTTGCTGGCCAAATTATTTCCAGCTAGTTCTAGGTGGAAATTAGTAATGCAGGTCTCAGTTTTCATATGATGGTTTTTAAACAGACACCCTTTTATTACTCATCTTTTAAGACATCTTCCCTTTTATCTTAAGCAAAAATACCTGTGGGTACCATTACTGATGGATTCAAATACTACAGGACAGTAACATTAAGAAGATACCCAGTGGAAGATGGTCAGTATAGCAACTGATGCAGCATGGAAATCTGGTGACAGTACTACAAGATGAAGGACACTCCATGCTGCAGCCTGGCAAGGAGCTAGAAGCAGATAAGGCATCTGTATAATCTCCCTGTGAGGTGAAAAGGGAGAATAATTCCAAATGAAATGTATTCAGCTGAATGGAGCTCGTGAAGGGACCACTGTTTGCTTGAACAGCTTTTGAGAGGAATCTTAAGAGGACAGACTAGCCTGGCGGGCAGGTTGCCTCTGCCAAGGTGCTGCTTCCTCTTGGGAACCACAAGAGAAAACATTTGCCCTTCTTCCTGGCCATATTGAAACAGCCCCTTCTCCTTCCCTTCTACTCCCTGCCAAGCTTGGGGTATCTCCTGCTGCTGGGCAGGAGTCAGTGGGGTCCTAAAGAGAATGAGCTAAAGAGGAATTTCCAGCTCCTGTAGGAATATGTGTATGGCACTGTGGGTCTGCAGGAGCCCAAAGCTGTGCTCAGCTCCATGAAACCTGTTAGCTGAGATGTAAATACCAGGGTTCTTCTGGTTTCTGAAAGGAAAGAAGGTAGTGGACTGAGCTGAATTTCTACAAGCATATCTGATCTCATGCCAGCTAAAAACTCCTGAAGATCAGCTTAAAGCACTAGCCTGTTCCAAAGAAAAGAGCAAAACCTCAGTCAGGAGCTTTTGTTAGGTTAAAAACAGAAATGCCATTAAGATGTTCAGACAGGCTGAGAGAGCTGGGATTGTTCTGGAGAAGAGAAGGCTCTGAGGAGACCTTTTAGAGTGGCCTTCCAGCACCTAAAGGGAGCCTACAAGAGAATAGGAGAGGGACTTTTGACAAGGACATTTAGTGATGGGACAAGGGGGAATGGCTTTAAACTGAAAGAGGGTAGATTTAGACATCAGGAAGAAATTCTTCACTGTGAGGTGGTGAGGGACTGGAACATGTTGCCCAGAGAAGCTGTACGGACCTTATCCCTGGAAGTGTTCAAGGCCAGACTGGATGGGGCTCTGAGCAACCTGATCTAGTGGAAGGTATCCCTGCTCATGGCAAGAGGGTTGGAACTAGATGGTCTTTAACCCAACCCAAACCATTCTGTGATTATATAAAATAAAGTATAAAACTGAAATGGTTCTTCAAATAAAATATAAAAGCCAGTTTGCCTTGCATATGCTCTCTCTAACAAATGCTTTCTTCTGGTAACTTCCAAAATAGAACTCACCTATTCCAAAATTAAAAAAAACAATCATCTATTAAAAATTTTTAAAATTATCTGTTCCAAAATAAAATTCAATTTCTAAGGTGACATCTGGGAGATCTACAAAAGTCTGGTTTAACTAGGGTAAAGCTAAGGTGAAAGGCAGGTCAAAATCAAGCTTAACCTGGCTATCTGCAACCTTTGTGGAGAAAGATTACCATCTTACTGGGCAGATCATGTTTCTGTTATTACCATTAACAATCTGGTTTATACCATTTACTCTCCCCTTTTTCTTAGGCCTCTGACAGCTGGGAGACTCACACAACACCTGGGCTGAAGCTCTGATGAGACTGAGTCATGTTATTGAATCAGAAGTGTCTCAGATCATATCACGAACTGTGAGAATGTGTAGGTCCTCGCCCCAAGGCACTCACAGGCCAAGCCGGAGAGCTTGTAAGGAGGAAGGTCATGGTAAAGTAGGGACATCTCTTCTGTTTTGAATGTTGTGATTTATATCTGGGGTTTTTTTCAATAAAGCCCAACTTTTATTTTATTGCATTTTGATGTTGAAGCATATTAAATCTTACAGGTGTTACGGTGAAAACAGGCTGCCTTTCCATGTAAGCTGCTGTGGAGGAATGGTTTTTCTGGGCAATTAGCCAGGGGGAACAAGCTTTATGAGGGAGCAGTTTGATCTGAGCTGCTGTTCCTCACAGGCCTGTTCAGAAAGCATTAAGGGGGGCAAAGCCAGCCATCTTTACAGCCTCACTGGCTGACAGGAACAGGCTGCTGCCTCTGGCTGTGTGCAGAGACCCTCCTGCTCCGCAGGAGCTAATCCTGTTATGCTCCATGGAGCAAGTCTGAACAGGGTGAAATGAAGAGGAAATGCCAGTTCCATCCCTCCCAGATGGCTCTGGGCTACTTTGTACACTAACTTTTCCAGCCTCAGGAGATTTTGCATGTTAGTTCCTTACCATCCACAAACTGCTTTTGGATCAGCATTGGAAAGCCACCCCACTTGTGTGATTCGGGGAACGTGAGCTACGTCGTGTTTACTGGGCTGCCTGCTCTGCTCTGCTGTTTTGGTAATCCTCTGCTCTCCTGCAGGTATTAACATGTACAAGAAAGCTTCATCACAATAAATAATACCACAACATGCACTTTTTTTCCATCCCTCAAAGATACCATCATACTTTTAAATCAGTCCCAGTGAAAATCATCAGTGGGGCTGCAGAAAGGTCAAAGGTTTGCTGGTTTAGGATTTCATGGGAATATATGCCTGTTTGGACTTGGCCCAAAAGCTTCGTTTACCTGTTTGACAGGTAACAATTAGCGAGTAATAGCTCTGCCGGCTGGAATGTGGCTGCAAGGGCCAGCAGGCGCTGGGTTACCTGGTGGGCAGGTGTGGGTGCAGCGCCCAGATAGGTATGTGCATGCACAGCATTCCTGGGAATCAGTTTTCCCTTAAAGATGCAGTGATGACTGCAGGGCACAAAAGGGCTGGGCTTAGCCCAGGCTTCCAGACACTGGAGCTGTTTGCAAGGTAAAGAAGTAAAGTAAATAGTGGAAGAGAAGAGGAGCTGAGGAAAGGGCTGCAAGAAGCTGCCCCTAGTTTTCCTTCCCTGGAGATAGGAGAGTTTTGATTCTTCCCTAAGAACCTTGATAACAGAGACTTTAGTGTGATTACAGTGTCATGGGAGATAAAAAGAAAAAAAAGGGAAAAGCCAAGCTCAGTTGGCATGGGATAGATGTGAAGTGGGGAAACCCTCTCTCAACTGGTTTAGAAACAGTTAAGTACAGCTTATGTGCATTTACCTCAACTCTGCCACTAGCAAGAATTCAAGCCTCATCAAATCCAAGCGTTATTGGTTTATCAAATAAAACCACTTTATCTGTGGCAAATGGCCCCATTTCCAGCTCCTGCAGCAGTCAGGGAAGATTCCTGCATCAGCCCCTCCCTAGAGGGAGTCTGGTATAAATTATGTTGGCAGTTGGGGACTTTTGCAGGTGGTTTTAAGATGTTTGTTTTTTGGTTTTTGTTTGGTGTTTTTTTTATTTTTTTACCACAGCAGGTGACCCTTCTCTTTTAGAAACAGAAAGGTTTGCTCATTCTTTTCATATTTGATTCCCATTTGTGAACAGGCTTCTCTGTTTGTGTATTTCCACTTAGGTGTTTCATGCTTGACAATTGAGCTATTGTGTGACTTTGGAGAAACCACATCCCCTTTCCTGGTCTCTGTATTTTCACCTGCACAGTTGGAGCAGTGAGTCCCATGTTATTAACCATGAGAGACACAGATTGTATGTACTGCTAGTTATAAACATGTATGCTGTTACAGATACGTATTACATCATACATCATAATTCCTTTGAATCTTATTTCACTGTCAAAGTATCTTGTACTTTTAATAAAAAATCATGTCCTTTTTTACTTATAAACTGCTTTCTGGCTGAAAGGACTTTGTCCTTGGGATTCTAGCTGATGTCATTTGAGGAAGAAATCTAAGTATAATTAGAGACCATTTTCCTTGATCTTAAAGGACCCGGCATCACTTTGAGTCATTAAGCATTATTTGTACACTGTTATTTCGTAGGACCTTCATTAAGAGGGAGTCTCTGCTCAACAGTGTATGGGCCAATAAATGGTCATTAACCCTGACTACTAGCTGACACAATAGCAAGGTTTTAATTTATTCTCAGACTCAAGCCACTCACAAGCCACAAGCAAGCACTACAGAAGCACAGAGACATCTCTGCACTGTGGATCAAACCAAAGTAAAATACAACCCAACCCTTTCTCGGAAAGTGCTGAGAAATACATGACAAACTCTGTCCCCTGCCCACTACCACTGCATCAGAAGATGCAATCTTCTGTCCTGGTTTGTTCCAGAGGCTCACACTGCACACCTCTGACAGCCCCTGCCCTGGGCGCTTTGGGAAGAAGTGAGCAGCACTCTTTGCCTTCCAAGCATCCTCCGTTCTGTGTCCCAGGCTTCCTCAGCTGGAGCTTGGATCTTCATCTCTGCATTTCACGTCTCTAAGTCAACACTGTTTTGTGAATCAGTCTGACCCCTGTTTGAACCCCTGTATACTTTTGACTTCCATAATGTTATGCAACCATAAGCCCTACAAGTTATAAGTTTTGTTTGTTATAAACCACATTTTTTACTGTGGCATTTGGCATCTATGGTACTGTGTGAAACAGCAGGAAGATGTTCTTTCTGTCTGTCATTTATTGCTGGCCTATACAGTGTGCAAAGTCATGCACCTTTTGGTGTGTCTTCCTACCACGAACATTTTGACCTTGTAACATTTCTGATCACCTGCCCTTTGGGCATGGAGGACAGGCACTGCATGCAGTGTTCCAGACCTGGGACGCTCTACATTTGCCTGCAGCTTTCTGCCCACCTCTAGGCTTTGTGTCCCTGTGCAGGCTTGATCACCCCATCACGTGAAGTGAGTAGAAAGAGTTCCCCTGATTTCAACAAGACTGGAAGTCCTGGGAGCATCCCTTCTTAATGACAAGGGGAGCTGCACAGAGAAGCTGAGCCATGATTAGTGCTGAGTGATGTGCTCCTTTGGTCCTTGAGAACAGGAAATTTTATGTGCACAAGGAGACCACTGATTACTCATCACAGAAGAAGATAAATGAAGAGCAGTACCAGCAGCAGCCTTGTGAGAGTGTTTTGTCTCATTTTTCACTTTTTATAAATGTTTCTGTGAACACAAGGAATTCAGCCTTTCAGTTTGGTGCTGCTTTCTGCTCTATCAGCACTTTAGCCAGAACAGTTGAAAGCAGTGAAAGAGTTGTATCAATTTTAGATGACTCAGGAACAAATGGGATATGAAGAACTTAGAAAGACTAGAAGAGTAGCTATTGTACCAAATGCTTTTCTAAATGGACACCTGGAGGAATGAAGCTGTGGAGAGGATGGTTTGGAAGGCAGCCTTCCCACTTCAGCAGTGCAGTCATGGTGATTAAACATACCTTTTGGGAGCACACACTGTTTTGAAGGAGCTTTCAGCTGTCACTGAGTGAAGGTTGCAGTGAATGACCCGTTGAGTGTTGGAATGAATCCACTTGCTACCTGGTTCTGTACAAAAGGCTAGCAATACTTCAGGCTGAACAAGGGGACTCTGTTGTTCACTGGTAACTACCAATAAAGTGGTGGTAGTATTGATAGTTATCTAGTGGGTCTAGATAAAGTGGGTCATAAATAACATCTGAAGTAGTATTTCATCCAAACAAAGGATATTCCAGGAAAGCAACATCAGAAAAGGATCAACTCAAAGGACTTCGCTACCACAGGTTATTCCCAGGTAGCACCACACTGAGTACAGAGGAACAGAAAACACATGGCTTTATTCTCTGTGAAGTGTTTGTGGAGTTTTTGTCACCATAGCACCGAGTCACCAAATACAGAAAGGTCCCTCCCATGATTCATAACTGAACCCACAGTGGCTGCTGCTGTTTCTAGTCAACCTTCTTGCTCTGCCAGAACTGTGTAACAGCTGAATGGAGCAATGCTGAGCACTTAGAGGCTGCTCCATCCTCCCAGCATCCTGCAAACATTACTACACCCAGCACCTCTCTATGAGCTTTTTCTGGGCAGGTGAAAAGATCAGATAGATCTGTGGATTATTTCATACAACCATAGGTCTGACAGGTTTCACCTGTTCACAAACTGTATTATGAGACCTTGGGTTCAGCTCCCCATCTCCAGACTTGATGTATTTGGGAGGCAGTTTTCTGAAATAGTTATCAGCTTGAGGCTGATAACCTCATATTAAGAAATTTTTAGCCAAAATGGTTCTGCTGCAAGTGGCAGCAAGGATAGAGAAAAATACACTATTTTTCCCAGTTTTGTTGTTTTCATACTTACAAACAGTTCCCCCATTCCCATGCTTCTGAGGAAGATGCTGAAAGTTAGCATGATATCAGGACAGGGAGATGGAAAAAAATACTGCTTCAGGAGTCTGCCTTGAAAATCTCTTTGAAATTCAAATTTGCTCAGCAGAAGCATTATAAAGTCAGCAGCTGAATACATCTGGACTTCCATCCACACCGAGCACATGCCAGGCCATGTGTGGCCTAGGAGTAGGCACCTCTGCCTCTCCAGAGCTCTCCTGCTGGGATGATTATCCTGGAGGCAGAAGTACCCTGTGAAGACAAACTGCCCAGCAAGGCTTTCTGGAGCTGGGACAGAGGAATAGACCATGAAAAGCAGCACAAGGGGGGAAGACAGGGACTAAAGTCTGGGAAGGTGGGCAGACAGACTGCAGTTGGGAACCAGAGCATGGGGAGACTGAACTGGCTGGATGAGACTGGAGCAATGGAGGGTACCTCCAGGCCCAGCAGTAACAGCAGGGCTGACTGAAGACAGACATGAGGGCATGGAAAGGACTGGGACTGTTCGAACCAGAGCAAAATGAGAACTAACAGAGATGGAGCAAAAAGTGGTGAGGCTGGTCTGTGAGGAACAAGCACTACTGATGGCTGTGGTGGGGACCCAGTCTGGACAAGACCGATGACTCTGAGTGGCCTTCTGCCTCAGCCACCATGTTTTCTGCCTTCCCCTGGTGCTGAATTGTCTGGAGATCTCAATGTTACTGACACTAATTACACTACCAGGAGCTTCGTCACTGCAGGAAAGTCAGTTCTTGGATGCCAACTGGACCGCAGACAGATGCTGTTTCAAGTGCTAGAATTGCAGAATTATAAAGCAGCCCAGATTGGAAGGAACCTTGAAAGATCATCTGGTCCAACCTTTCACATGAAAGGGAACCTAGAAGAGCTTATCTAACACCCTGTCCAACTGCATATTGAAAACCGCTAGTGATGGGGACTCTACCTAGGAGGTTGTAGAACTAGACACTTTGGGTAGGACAATGGGAAATTGGATTAACAGTACGTGGATGTCAGTGCTGTATTGGTATAAGACGTGGAGGTCGTCAGTCAGAGCAGGAGGCCAGCCAGCTTTCCTTGACAACAGCACAACAACAGGCAAAGTGCTGCTGTACTGCTGCAGGACAGCATCTACTGAGGCCACTGTGGAAGAGAGTGCTGAGACCCCATGGGCATGACCTGCCTCATTCTGCCCTAGAACAGTGTGCCAGACATCTTCAGCACAGACAGCAAAGGCTGCAAGGAGGTACTAATACCTCAAGGAAGTAACTACCAGGAAACAAACATGATTTAAATTAAAGGGCAGTGTTGTCACAAGGATAATAGGGTACAAACGGACTTTGACGTATTCCAGGTGGTAGAGAAAGGGTGGCATCTAACCAGGTGAGAAGTGAGTTATTAGAAAATATTCTGCAGGAGGAGCAGTGAGAGCAAGGGTCTGAGGGGCTCAGGGATGCAGTTTGGTTGAGAGACCCTGCCAGGGCCATCCAAAGCCAGGACTCAGTGGGGCATGTGAGCCCTCCCAGACTGATTGCTTGAGCAACTTCCATTTTGGCATTTCCCAATTTTTGAATTGTCTCTGATCTTCCAGGGCACTTGCCTAATTATGTAGTAGTAGTAGGAAAGAAAAAAAAAAGAAACGGAAAAAGAAAACTATCTGTGTTAACAATTAAGTTCTGACACAAAGAACTTGTCTTACTCAGAACTGGTTGGAACAAAGCAAACAGTGCACTGTTTGACTGCAGTCCAGGTAGTGATGGCCTTTCTGGAAAATAAACTGCAGCCATCACAGCTCAGGGGATTCTTTCCCTGCCAGAGAAAACAGAAGTTATGAAGGATAGGAAGAAGCATCCCTTGGATAGTCTCTGTAGGATATAGTCTCTCCTTCAGACTGGGGAAAGATCAACATGAAGAGTTAGTGGCTTTCTAAGGAATGTTTTATGACGGAAGAATTTAGATTGTAAAGGATTTGTTCCCTAAGTGACACATAATTTATTAAATCTCTTCAGTTCTGTGAAATAAAAAGCAAACACAAGTCCTCACACCCAAGCAAACACAGAGATAGGTTCTTATACAACTCCACTCCCTGTGGCTGCTTTTCGCCAGTTTCCTCAATGGCCTAATTTAAACAAAATCCCAGGACAGGCGCACTTAGAAGGCTTCAGTGTAACCTTCGCCTGAGCTTCCTTTTAAAGTGGCAGGTCCCCAGGTTTTTCTTCAAAGGCATGCGTGCTTATTGGCATCCTGTGTTGTCTAGGGGAGGGTATTTTGAGATTGGTGTAGGCAGTGATAATAGCTGTGCTGCTTGGACTGTTGTTGATGTTTCTTTCTTTGTAAGAAGCAAGGGAAAGTATTTGGAATTAGCATGTCATCATACTCGCTTCTTCCCTCCTCCCCCTACTGCAAGGCTTACACAAAGAGCACAGTAGCACAACCTTTGCATTGGATGAAAGTAATATTCAATCCAATATTTTGTAAGTAATTGGTAACTGAGAATTTTTAGTATATCATTGTTAAACATAATAATAATGTTTTCCTTCTATAAGCTGTGTATGTGACACTGTATAGGAATTTAAACCTCAATCACAAATATCAGAGATTAATGCCTGTACCTTCCAGATCAAGGCAAGCTCACAAGTATTTCTAGTTCTGAGAACTGCCACCTGTGCTGTGTTGTTCCTTCCTATTGCCTCTCCAGAGTCTTCCAAGCCTTTTTTGCTGCAGCTTCTCTAGTGGCTGTCATGATGCTTTTTAATCAACAACTGCAGAAGTCCACGGGATTTTTTCAGTATTTATCAGCAAGATTTGGAGTCCTGCCCCCAAGAATGGTGGGGAGACCACTCTTGGTTCAAACCCATGGTGCTGGATGGAAGCCATGGGAGAAATGCTTGCTCCCATTAGGATACTTGGTGGTTCTCATAAAACAATAGGTAATGTCATTTTCCTCTCTTTATTTCAGCTTTTGACTGTACAGAGGACAATTATGACAATTTACTACATAAAAAGACATACGGGAAAGTTTAATACAGTTCTGTCTTGGACTACAAATACCAGATGCTGCAGAGTCTCGGTCATATAGATTTTTCAATTAAAAGACTCCCTTTGTCCTTGGCACAAAGGAGAAAAGTAAATTATATATGCATTTTTAAAAGATCTCACCACTCCGCACTAGGAATATGACATTAAAATGCAACCTGAAATTATGTTTCAAATGTTAAGCTAAAAATTTAACCTAAAAAGATGTAAGGGTGGATGGAGGTGGCTCAAGAAATCTGTCCCTGTCCTATCCTGTCCCACCCCATTCCATCCTTAATGCTGGAAGGCAAGCAACTGAGCAGCATGGTCTGCAAAAAGGCACTTGGGACATGAAGGTGGATTTTTTTGTGCCCCATTAACAGCAGAATAATGTTTCTGTCTGGAAGGGGGGTTGCTGTTGGAGGCAGCAGAAAAAAATAATCACCAAGTGCTTTGGGGCTTCTGTCAACACTACCCAAATTACCAGAGCACTTACCATAGAGGCAAACCTTGGGAAATCACGTCAAGTGTTTAGCAACCAGTGATCTCATACCTTTTCTTATTTGAGCAGTGCAGGATGAAAGCCTCCTGCAAAGCTTGAGCAGACAATTGACATGTCCCAGCCTGTTTCCTTCAGTGACTAAAAGAAGTAATGGCAGACGTTTAAATAGAATTGCCCTCTGTCTGTGCAATTATCTCTGAAAATACAGTGGAGGATGATACGGGCAGCGTTTAACATTAGGAGAGATATTTGAGGTTCTATGCAGCACTTTGGGCTGGGGAAGTAGTTTAATCTGGTCTTGGAATATCTCACCATGCTCACTTGAAGGAGAACACTCGCCCAGGATGTCTAATTTTTGGGAACAGGTGGTTTTGCACAGGTTAGCTCATGCAGGAGATGACAGACACTTTGAGGAGGAAAATCCAAGAGTGTTTCTTTATAGATCCTTGTCCTCCAAGCCCTTTTAAGCCTCCTTTTCAGTTAGCCAGCAAGCCCCAGTGGCTATGCCAAGGCAGGGGTTGCAAAGAACAGTTATGTGACAAGAGTTATTAGGAAATAAACCAGGAGCACCCCACAAAACACGCAATACAGGATAATCAGGTTCAATCTCCACACCAAAGCCAATGGTAATGTGATGCTGGTGAGTATCTCTGTAGTCCACTGCCCCCTCTTTCAGGTGCTACTGTGTAAATCTAGCCTTAGGACCTATGATAATTTCAATTCCATTTATCCCTATTATCTTGTGAAAACTCTTCTGGTCTTTACAAATGCTCTCCCTGAGAGGCTGAACAAGACAGGGAGTCAAAAGGAAATTCACCTTTCTACCCCTGAGAAATGTCCTACTAAGAACTGAACTAAGCTAAGAAGGTCACTTCCAGAAGGTTTTTTTTCATACATTCACAGATTGAATTTTTTTCTTAGAGGAAAGTTTTTATTTCAGTGTGAGAAATTTCCCACTAGAATTTACTTCAGAGTCTAGTGATTCAGAAATCCTTAGTGAAATATCAGACATTTTCAGACAGGTTTTGTAAATGATTTGGAACTAAATCTTTTAAAGCCTTCTTTCTCCCAGAGCATAGCCAGCACTGTAAAATTCCCTGGAAGAAAGGACTGCTGTGCAGTAAGCTGCAACTTTATAACGGTGTAAAAATAAAAAGAAAACCAAACCAAACAGTTAATGTTATACCTGAAACTTACTTATGAGCACACAGAAACAATTTGACACATGTGAAATCCCTTGCCAGCCTTGTTTAAACTCACTCTGTGAAAGGTGTGGATACTAGTCACTTTTACTACCTGCAGTGCAGAGACCATGTATTTTAGAGCCTATTAAATAAGTCAGGTCAGATCCACAGACAGGGTAAAACAAAATTCTGCAGATCCTCTGACAACCTGTGGTCACAGAGGTCTCTCTGGAGTCATTGCTGGTCCTGCCCCAGGGAACTCTTACATCAGGTGCAACCTCCATGAGCTGCAGACATACCAGTCTCCTGCCTTGGATAACGTGGCTCCCCACCTTGTGTCTCCAGTGCAGGTGCTAGAAGAAGGGCCTGAGCTGCTCTGAGCTCTGTCAGCCAGCCAGGCTGGCATTTCAGCCCTGCCTGAGCCTGGTTCCCAGCCCTGTCTTGCTCTCCTGAAGTCTTTTCTGAAGCCTTATGGTCCAACCCCATCCATCCCCATTCCCTCGCTGCTGTAGTGCTATATTCTTGAAAATGCCATATTTGAATCAATCTAGCCAACAGTGGAGAAATGAACAATTTTAGGGGAATAGAAGGGCAGAGACCAATGGCTGTAATGTGTTTCTCCCCACTGGGAAGGGGAGGACGATTTGCTGCTGGCCGAAGGTTGTGTTAGCAAAACTCTTCAGGATGACTAAATCACTCAAGGTAGAACGGTGGTGAAATTTGATTTGAGTTGCTGTCAACTGTGAAAATGCACTTATCACAGACTTCTAGTTCATGGTAAGAGTCTGCATCCAAGCTTCCAGCAGTATTTGGTACAGCTCTCGCTCTGTCCAGCTCTCAATCTCCATGATATATGAGTGACAAGGATGTGATGCTCCAGCCACCCTCTCCCCTCCCTGAGTTCAAATCATATGCAACTGGATGCAGTCAGCAGCTGGGTTCTTAACTTCCATGGAGCAATATAAGTAATGAAATCCACCTCTCAACTCTTTCTCATAACTTCCAAGGTCTTATTCTCTGTTCGTGGATATCTCTGCTCATATCATCCTCACCCTTGAAGGTGGTGTCCGTGAGTGTCACAGTTGCATCTCAGCAGATCCCCAACCAGCTAAGCTCTCCTAAAGATGCTACAGGGAGTGTTTGATGTGAAACTCCCCCACCAGCACATTAAGGGGGAGACCACTTCTTGCACTCAAAAGAGATGACCCAGACAGTCTGCCTTTGCAAATCTGTAAATCCCAGCAACTGGAAGTTCAGTCTGCAGCAAGCTGAGCAGATTTGCTTTGAGTTTTCTCTGCAACAGCAGCATCAAAGCTTACAGCTCTCGTGGTGCTAGTGCCATCTAGTCATAAATTTAAATCAGAGTTTGACTCTGCATCTTCCCTCATGGATTTTATGTCTTGGGTCATTCTTCCCAGCAGTTGAGGGATAAGCAGTTACATGTCTCAACTTGCAGTCATAATTCTGCACCCAGTTATCAGACATGATATGTCAAGTAGCTGCATCTGATTAAAAGGACTGTGTACACATGCCTCCTTTTTAGCTGCAGTATTCCTCAGTCATGCTGAATGTGTGAACTCATGGATGATGCTCATGTGAATAGTCATCTCGAACAACTAGATGTTTTTCCAGCTGGCTCACCCAGATCTGCCTGTGCCTTTATTCCAGGAGGCTCTTTTTCCCTTGTTCCCAGTGTGAGCTCTTTCACTTAGCTTTGCAAGTATTTTAGGTATATGCTGCAGGTGTCACTGCCTTCTCTAATGCCACTGGCATTTATCCTAGATTCTTCAGTTCTGACATGGCTTTCAAATGTCCTTTTTTCCTTGCTTTCATACACTCCTACATGATTTTGATGGTCTGGAGCATGCTGAATTTCTGGGTTTAATTAGGTTTTAAATGCACTAACGCAGTTCTGGCCTTTGCTCCTCATCCGTTTGTCCGAGCACTGGAGGTTCCTGCACCCACCAGCCTCTTCCACGTCTGCGTCTGATTTTCAAATAATGCATCAATTGTTGGCGGCATCCTGGGAGGACTGGTGTGTGTTTGCAAAGCTTCTCTTGGCAAGGGGACAGGGCGTTTGCAATTGCAGCCAAATAACACAGGCCTCCCAACAATAAAAATGTTACTTTTTTCACCTCTGGACTCTGACGGAGGTGGGGAGGATGACTTTGGCTGCAGCACACTACCGGCAATCAGATGAGAGTCAGCCACCCAACGGCTGTGGGGTGCGAGTACATCCACACCCCTTCTCCTGCGAGCACAGCCTGATAGGCCACGGGCCCATGGCATGTTTTGTGTCAGATTAATCACTGGTATTTGCATATTGACATGCACAAAGCCTGCCAAGATCTTAACTCTTCAGACATATTTTTCAAACCACTACTCAAACCACTTCTAGTGAGCAAAGTGTGAGACCTCCATAGGTTCCCTTAACATCGTGGTGGCAGGGTGATCTCTGAGAGAAGGTTGTCAGTCACTACCTGCCTGTATCCCTGCACATTGAATGCCTCACCCTGCACAGTACAGCAGGCAGCCCCTGCTCAGAGCCACAGCTTCTGTTTTTCTAGGAAGCACCTCAGCAGCACATATTGTGTCAGGACTTCTTGGGAAATATTTTTCTATTGCTTCATGCCCCAAGTAATTGCTTAAGCCCCCCTCCCTCCTCCCTCTGCTCACACACATTTTAACGCCTGCCCCATCCAGCTTGCCAGTTTTCCTCAGGCTGGTTATGCAGAGTAGGATGTTATGTGCTGCAGCGTGGCACCCATTCCCTCCCACCCTTTGGGAGACCTCTTCCTTTCCCCAGCTCTCCCTGTAAGTGGTGGCAGTGACATTTGGGCCGTCATGCCCCTGATGGAGCAGCTGACCCCACAGCCAGGCAGAAGGGCATACAAACTTGTAAACCCTCTCCTTCCTGCTCATCTCCAGCAACACTCCACATCCTTGTTTTTCATCACAATCTGTAGTACCAAAGGGCTCAATTTTGGCACAAGACCTCAGGAGACAGATGGCCATGCCTGGGGTTTGTCATGTGGAGGAGGCATGGCATGGGTGTCCCTCAGGATGCTACTGCTGCTGGCAAGCTGAACAGAGACAGGGCAAGGACTCACCTGCTGGCCACGTCATTTCAATGGTCTTTTACTTCATACTGGCACAGATTTGTCCTGGCTAAGTAGCACTCTCCCTGCCAGGGCCCAGACTTGAGCAGGGAAGAGTGGGATTGATAAGGCCACCCTTTTTTTGGGATGGGAGAGAACCTCACCATATGGACAGGAGCTGTGCTGAACCACCATACCCAAGCCATACCAAGAAAGCAAATCCAGGCCTGTTTTATTTACAAGTATCGACAGAGGCATCCCCAGCTTCCTATTCAATGCCTGTCTCTGTGTCCAGCATGAAAGCAGTGCCTTGTGCAGGTCTGCCCCTTCCCAGTGCCAAATGCCCCCAAAACCCACACTCCTGGAACCTGTTGCAGCACTGGCTAATGCTCAAGGCATCTGATCCTCCCCAGTGTCACCCACTCTGCTCCTGGTAAGCGTTGCCAAACTTCAACTATTTTAAGCTGAAATTGTCCTCTGGGTATCTCACATGCATTTGAGATTTAGCCAGGACCAGTGGGTTAGCAATTTTCAGGAGGAGGCTTGGACCAGGCACTGGAGCGCTCACCCTGGGAAGAGCAGATGGTTTTATCACCTTTTTCTTGAGATGTCCTCACATCACTGCTAAAGCTGCTAGAGCTGCTAAAGTTTAGCATGAGACATGGCCCTCCCCATGCCTGTGAAAATGCACCAAATCCCAGCCAGGTTACAAGCTGTTTAAAAGCATCCTCTTATTGACACAGCAGACCTGAGTTCCTATGGGGTTTTGTGTAACTAATGGCTGATCTGGCTTCCAGGAACCAGCAACTGCCAACTGGAGGGTTTTTTGCAGCAGGAACATTTTGAAAACTATCCTATGCATATCCTCTGGTGAGTGATAAATTGCAAGCTTCTGTGGCCACTTTTTCTACAGTTGGGGATTTTTCTTCTTACTTCCCTCCTCGCTCTACTCCCTTATTTTTGTGAAACTAATAGGGAGTTAATTGTACATCTGACATGCAATTGAGTCAGTCAGTGGCTTCACAGCTCAGCAGGGAATGACACACAGATGAACAGCCAGACACACAAGACACACATGCTCACACTCGTATGCGCGCACACACACACACACACACACACTCGCTCATGACTGTATACACCATTTCTCTTAGAAACCTGGATCTACAGCAATGATGGATCCACTGTGGTTTTGGCCAGTGGTGGACATTTGTCCCAGGCAGTGACCCTTGGCCAGGCTGGTAAGATGTCACCTGAGGAAAATGGGGCTGGTTCTTCCTTTTGCCCTTAAAAAAACCCCAACAATTTCCTTGGAAATTTTTCTTCAAAGACTACTCTGGTGGCAACACAAAGTATACACTCAAAAGTAAGGAAGTGGAGAAGCTATTTGGCTTGACAGAGGAGGTGCTCATGCCAGTGGACCTCTGCTCAGGCCACCCTCAGCTCTGCATGGGGCCCACATGGAAAGGTGCTTTTGGCTTGGCCCAAGACTGTGCAAATACTTACTGCATGTCTGTGCCAGGCCCCTGGCCCTGACACTGCCCAGCTTACATGTGCTTTTTGTGCCTGTTCTGAAAGCCATAGCAATACTGCTTTGTTTTTACACAAGCAGTTACCACACTAATTGCACTGCTTTCTCTGGGGCACATCTATGCTCTGGTCTGGAGAACCACTGGCAAGCCCAGAGGAAAGGCAATCCTGAGTTCAGAGCAGGGTTTAATTAGGGAGTTATAAATTGAGCACAGGGCTACAAACCTGGAATAGATGGATTATCAATTGTAGTATATGGGCATACTCCACATTTTCACTGGCTTCAGCTGGGGTCCTGTGCAAAGTGGATATACAGGTGTCATTGAAAAGGGACCTCTGATGCATGTAATGAGAGAAGTAGGGGAATCTGGCCTTTACAACCACCTAAATTTTGCACAAATAAGGAAAGTTGATTTTTTTACCATGCTGATAATCTCATGCATAGGAGAAAAGGGTCTGCTGCCTGCAGAGGTTGTGCTTCCAAACACGCTGCTTGCTGCTATGACATCTAGTCCTGGTGCAAAAGATGACAGCTTGAATCTCTTTAGAAAAAGCAAAGCCACAGATGTAACAGCCACAAGTTAATCAAGGTTGCTTTTGCAGCGTAAGGCACAACACAGCAGTTACAAGGTTCAGGTTTATTTTGATTGTGGCACTCCTGTAGGACTGATTGCAAGTAATAACCGTAGTTTGGCACTCAAAATAGATAGTGACAGAACACAGACAGTGACAGATCCTGCACTTCAAAGGGTACAAGAGGAGGTGACTTGGTCCTCAGCAGCTGCCTGCCTGTCCGTTTGTAGCTGTGTCCAAAGCCCTGCGAATTCCCAGGTTTCTTAGCCCAGAAAAATGAAACAGCTGGCAAGAGCAAGGAAGAAAGTGAAGGATGGAAAGCACTTTCAGGGAATTCTTGATTGCTTTGATCTCACAAGCAGCATGCAGAAGAGCCTCAGCCAGCTTCACATCCACTGGCTGGAGACCTGGTTTAACTCCAGCTGGCAGCTAAGCCCCACACACCCACTCCCTCCTTCCCTCTCTGTGGGATGGGGGAGAGTTTTGGAAGGGTAAAAGTGAGGAAACTCATGGACTGAGACAATGACAGTGTACAGCAAAAGCCCCATGCGCAAACAAAGCAAAACATGGCATTCATTCACCACTCCCCATGGGCAGGGAGGTGTACAGCCACCCCCTGGAAAGCAGGGCTCCATCACATGTAATGGTGACTTGGGAAGACAAATGCCATCACTCCAAACATCACCTTCCTCATCCCCCTCAGCTTTATATGCTGAGCATATGTTATGGTATGGGATATCCCTGTGGTCAGCTGGGGTCAGCTCCAGTACTATCTGCCAGAGCAATGACATGTGTCCAAAGCTGTCTGCGCCGGGCTCAACCAGGAGCTGATCTCAACATGGCCTGTTGAGACACAAGTCCAAACACTTCAGAATTGCTCAGTCAACCTCTAATTCCTGAGTCTAGTAATCATGAGCCAATGAGATCTGAAATGTGGATCAAATGACACCTCAGGCAAGTGAGCTCTGCAACAACAAACACACAGAATCCACTATGGATGATATTTTTTGCAAGAATGAATCAAAGCTCCTTACTCTGCTGGTACCATGTGACTGCGCTAGTCACTCTCAGAAATCGGGCTGGAGGTGCTTGTGCTCCACAGAGGGCTTTGCTCCGACATAGCAAGATGCAAAGGATCCAATTTTAGCCTAAGCCAAGATGACCTACAGAGCCAGGTCCTTGCGCCTGTCTGTGTTTAGCTATTGCTGACTTCATTCAAGGGGGCACTTATGCAAGCCGTCCCTGCTAATGCGCTTGCACACTTAGAAGGCAGTGGAGCAAAACCATACTTGAGTCATAGCTGAACACACTTGATGGGGGAGGCATTCATATATTTCGTTATATTTAGATCAGCCTAGATCTTCTGAAAAAAAACAAAAACAGCAAAAAAGGAAGGAGGCATTTTCTTTCATAGGGCTGTTAAAGAGTAGACAGAAAAATGAAAAGGCAAAGAAAATACTAACACTTACTTTGTACCTCTGGCTGAATTCATGTGTGTCTGCTTTGTTTAGAACTGGAAATCTCCTAAATTTGGTAAAGTAATGGAAGACTTAACAGGAGGCATGTAGTTCCAGCCTGGACTGTCTCTGTTGGACGAACTTGTTGAAATAATGTCTGAAGGTCTGGCTCAGGGACATTCTGGGGAGGTAGAGGTTATATTCTTATTGCTTTCTAGGTAAAAAGAGAGTGATTTAATGCCTGGATTGAAACAGGATCTTTTATAGGGAAATAAAAATGTTGATCCCAATTTTGAAATTTACCCCCAAAGGGGATCTGGAAACAAATTCCTAAAAGAAGCAAAGCAGTTGTTTTATGGACACCTTCCATGTTCAAGAATGCTGAATACTTCTACCTTCTAATCAAAAGTAAACTAGGAGAGTAAGGAGAAGAGATTTGCTTGGAAAGCAAAAAAAAGAGGTTGGGGATGCAGCACCTGCATTACCCCTCTCCACTGGGCCTACAATGGCATGTGCAGAGGGCTTAGAGCAGGACAGACCCACAGCATCTCTATTACATCCTCTGAGCTGCTCTTCTAATTAACTCCTTTTTGTCCCCATCCTGCCACCCAGCTCTATCATTCAGAAGTAGAGTCTGCCCCCAAAATCCCCACAAGAAAGCCCAACAAATGAGGCTGCAGTTCCTGCATTTGTCTTTGAGTTGCCTAGGCCTTGAGGAAGGAGTGCTTTCTGCTAGATCCTCAGCTGGCTGAGGCTTCACTTAGCAAAATCACAACCTGGAACAGCAAACAGCAATTCTCAGACAGATCGTGTAGCCTTCAGCTTCAGAAGCAGTAAGAGATATAAGTGTTAATTTGTGGTTAAGGCCTATTTATCTGGAACAGCACTAGAGCATGGCTTGGGCTTTCCTGTAGCACAGCAGTTAGAACAGCCAAAAGAAAGACGCACTAAAAGTTAATAAAAAGGTCTGAAACAAGCTCATTAAAAAACTTGGAAAACTTCACAGTTTGGCTTCATACCATAGGACGAGTATGTGAGAACTTGACTGGGCTTGCCTGCCTCCCTAACAGACTATCTTGACTTAATACTTATAAAAAACATCACCTGGCGCCTGATGCTGTGTTAAAAAGCCCCTACCATGTCAGGTACTGTTGTAATTTGCCCTGGAAAAGCATCTAAAGCAAAGGAATGCGTGAGCACAGCTTCAGAGCTCAAACAGGGGAAATACTGATTATTACACAAATCAATGGATACAGATAGCACTTTATTTGTTTTAACCCTCAGTTTCAGCAGCTGGTAACTCTGCCACCCCACTTGGGTTCATCCCACCTCTGGATGGACGGATATTGTAGCAGAGTACTCCCAGAGCAGGTTCTGTGGATAACACATTTTCTGTTGGGCTGTCCATATCTGGAACCATTTCAAGTAAAATCTAGCCCTGTATTTGACCTCATTGTTCTATTTACTCACCACAGTAATTAGGCTGGGCAGAGAGAAGGCCAACAAGACAGGTAGGATGGACTATTTGCATAGCTGCAAGCGGCTTCTATCTGATTGAATGGAGTGGATTTAACTAGAGGTGGATTGTGGGTCAAGAGGTTGTTTGAGTTTCACATTCATGGGTGCCCTCTCCAGAGCCAGTGCTTTCATTAGCTGCTCCATATCACTCTATGTTGGCTGCTAGCTTGTGAACTGAAGGCTGGATTCCAGCTGCTGAGGATCAGGACCACTGTGGTTCTGTATCCATGCAGCACCCTGGGAACAAATCCTACAGTGCCTCAGTGAAGGCTGCCCACCATCCATCTGAGCCTATGGTCTGCCTGAAAGCCTGAGCCCTGGCGGTATTAAGAGATTCTGATTTATCAATAGCTGAAGCCATCTCTGATCTACTCTTTAGTTCTAGGGTAAAAATTAAAAGATACATGAAGCACCAGCATGGGATTGTTTGCCTAATCCTTGTCCCTCCTACCCCAACTATTTCTCTGGGATGCCAAGCCTTTGGCTAGCTTCATAATGTTTATCCTGCTTCCTTCAAAGTGACTACCTTTGGACCACGTCATAGTATTGAATTTTTCCAGCTATTGTATCCTCTATGAGTACAAGGTGTTGGACTAGGTGGCCTTTGGCTTTTTCTCAAGACTAACTCTCAGAGTTTTCATAATGTAAGTATAATATAAGAAGACTTATGGCTTTTTTATGGTAGGCCTTATTTTACCAAGGAAGGTAACTAGTTGGCACTTTTCCTTTTGCCTAGGCTTTACTATGAGTGTATGATTACACCGCACATCTTCAGCAGTGGATTGCTATTCCCAGATATGCCTCCTTTGTGAGCCTGCTGTGGATTTGAGCTACATGTCACCCATCCTGCCAAATCAGAAGGCAGGACTATGTGGAGGAACAGGACAAGTTTAGAATAGGCAGGCTGTGGCAGAGGTCACTGGAATCCATGGGATCTATAGAGCACCATGTGTAAGGAAGACTGGAGGGAAAGAATTTTCAGTCTCCCTACCCATGTACTCTGCCCTAACTGACCTCTGCTTGAAGAATATCACAGAGCTGAACAGCCAGCACCTTGCTTTGTTTGTGTTACTGAACCCAAAATCTCAGCGCAGGAAGCACGCATTAGCATCTCTATGGGATATCGGCAGCTCTTAGAGCAGTCCTCCTGTCAACACCACTACAGTCCTCTGCACCCTGGAGTACATAGTATCAGGTATGACTTGTTCCCAAGGACCATTCACCGTGTCTCCTTTCTTCATGGGACGCGCACTGAAAGACTTCTTGGTAGGAAAAGATTGCTCCTGAAGGGATGGAAAGGAACCCACACAGTGGAAGGTATGCACAAGTCTTCCTTCTAGACCTTCCCTATTATCAGTAAAGAGCAAAGAAATAGCAGATGTATATCTGATGTGTTTACATGAAAGCTGCAGTATTTATGGTTGCTTTTAAGGTCATATTTTACTTCAGCCAAGCATTAAAAAAAAAGTAGAGAATATCTTGCAGTTAGTTAGCTAAACACCTTTTCTTGCCTTTGGATTGGGTAAGACAGATACTCACAATAAACTTTATCTGGGGGACAGTTCAAGGAAATGGCAAGAGAGTCCAAAATCTACTAACTCAAGGTCACTCACCCACTCAAGGAGTCTAGGCTGGCTGAGCAGTGACCATAAATCATCACATTTGACACTGACTCAGTGGCCTATGTAAAACACGAGTGAGTGTGCACACAGCTCCCACTGGAGGAGCATCGTATCACACCAGCCAGCTACAGAGGCTTCTGTGAAGAGGCTCAGACTCCACGGGGCAAGGAAAGAAAATTTTCCACCTCATCACTGGGAGTTCTAGTCAAAGCATGTATATACACAGGAGTGTGGCCAGTTCTGTCACCTAAGCCCGTTTTGATGGAGCTATAAATCCAAGAAACTGAAGTCTGGAAACACAGACGGACACACCTTGGGTACTCCCGCATGACACCAAGTCCTTGTAGGAGGCATAATGTCATGGCATTACCCTTGGAATCCTAACAGCTTTCTGGGAGCTATGTGGGCACCATCATTAAAGTGACCCACATACATCCCAGTGACCCAGCGAGACAAGGAATTTTACAAATGAGAGACAGCAAAAGTGAATTGCCTGTTTTCTTGACAATCTATGATTCAGACAAAAAATCTTGGGTCTCTTGAATGGAAGTTTGTCTTATCCACCAAAACACCCTTCCCAACAAATGCACTCTCAAGATTCATAGTTAAAGCTCCCCACTCATTTTTTGGGGTGTCAACAAATCACATGTATGGCTAAGTTGTTCTCACAGACACATGAGGCGTATGGCCCTGGTCAGCGCAAGAGACAGGGTACTAATTAAATGGTCTGATTCTGATCCAGTAGCTGTCCAATTATGGTGCTACTTGAAGCCTCCATAGAAAAATTAGGAGAAAAGGCAGACAGTTCCTTTTAGTCCTTTAGAATGAAAAGTCTGAAGCCATTTTGCACTGTTGCATCCCTGTTATCATTCTAGACTGTCCACAATCTGTAAAAACTGATGTAGTGTGAGCTAGAGCAAAGCCTATTGGGAGGTACTATCACAAAAACAGAAACCTCCTACACTAAATGAAATGAGTGCTGTGCATGCACTAAGGTCTCTGTGAGAGAGACTGCTTGTAAATATTCCCTGCAGTCTGTGTAGGAGTTGTGTGGAGGCAGCATGAAGACCTCCAGAAGCAGAAAAATTAGATAAATGGGCACTTACTTGGCTGAGCGTCTGGGGAGAAGGGTTTTAATATGTGCAAGAAGAAAGTGGGGATTGAAGCTATCAACCTGTGTCATGATGGACTTAAATAATAAAGGCCTGAGCTGCCTTGTACAGCTCCCACCCCATGAGGAGGGTTTCAGAAAGGTGAGGAAGTGTCTCTCACCGTATCTTTTCTCTCTTCACCTGGCAGCTTTCTGTATTTCTTTGCTAAAATCTCACAGAAAAACGTCACAGATTCACTGCGTGTAGCAAACTTCTATTATCTGGAAATGCCCTTACCAGCTGAGAGACTCCGTAAAGTATTGGAAAAATAAGACATGTAAACAATATTCTTGGGCTTTGCCCAATCTGGGCTAATCCCAGCCTGCTGTTCTCACAGGAGCACAGGGAGCTCTGCTGTGTGCACACGCAGGTGAGTGATGCATGTGCTCAATAAGCGGCGCTGGTGCCACCTTCTCATCAGAGGCTGCTCTGCGCTCCCTCCTGCACTGCTCCACTCCCCCATGGCCCTGCCAGGCACTGCCTCTTTGGGATGAAATTCTCTGTGCTGCCTCAGGCAGTTTCATTCACTTTTCTACTTATCTGGAGATTACATTTTCAGCCAAAGAGTTCAAGTGTTACCAAGAAAGACAGAAAGAATAGGAAAGAAGCTATTTACCTTCATTTTTCTGAAATTTAGTAAACACGAGCAATTTAAATGTGACTTACGGAAAGGTGGTTTCTTCCCTTTCTTCTTCTTCCTTCCCACCAATACCAAACCCTGCACTTTTCAATACCTTCCCAGAGCCAGAAAACATGTGCTTTTCTCTAGCTTTTCTTAAAGACAGTTCAAGAAACAACTTTAACAATTTTCTTTTTAAAAATCATAAAAAAGCCAACATCTAAGATAAAACATTTCAAATAAAAAGCCATATATTTGACAAGGGATAGCTAGCCAAAAATTGTACTATTAAAAAGGAATTTCAGACAGCTCTAGATCTTTCCCACAGAAGGACAGATGAATAGAAGGCCCATCCATATTAGAATAAGGATTGAATGCACATAAGCTGTTTAAATCTATTACATGAGTTTATTTTGTTAATTGTAGAAGCTCTATAGTTTCAGCAGATCTTAAAGTTCATGAACAGGAAAAATGAGCTCATCTCACAGAGACAAGTGTCTGGTTACATTTCATCTTTTTTTTCAGCACAGCATAGGGAGTGCTAGGTGCTCACAGAAGTGTGTCTGGTAGCTGGACCAGTGCAATGGGAATATTTCCATTATGTGGAATGGATTGGGAAAACTGATGTCAGCTCTGGGGAAAAAAAATCTCTGTGCATGCTACAAGTCATCCATCTACAGCTGTAGCTTGCCATGCTGACACAATTAAATTGCCAAGTATGGCCACAGCCTAAGCAGGCTCCTTAAATGAAATAATGCAGCATTTTTTAGGTGCTGGTGTAATCATATGTCACAGGACCTGTGGATTTAAGAGGCTCATTTGAAAGGCGGGTCTTACTGCAAGGATATAGGCAGGATTTCTCCTACCCTGGTCTTTGGACACTGATTTCCATCACTCTTCTGGATGTGATGGATCATGGGCTATCCTGCTGTCACAAATGACATTGCTTAGGAAGCATTGTACTAATATTTGTCATTTCAGTTCAACAATCTCGTCCTGGTGGTCTCTCCAGAAGAGGAAGCAAGATCATATTTGAAACTATAATGTCCTATGCTGTCAATATGTAAAATTAGTGCATTTGAACCTAGATGCCTAGGTGTTCCAGGCCAGGGTGGACAGGCCTTTGAACAACCTGATCTAGTGAAAGATGACTCTGCCCAAGCCAGGGGAGTTTGACTAGATGATGTTTAGAGGTCCTTTCCAATGCAAACCATTCCATGATTCTATGATTCCATGATCTCGCCGCCACCCCTGCACTCATTTTAGATGCCTACACATATAAATACATGTACATGTATGTGTATGTGCACAAAGATACCTGCATTCACTGGCCAAAATGTGACTTCAGAAGCACCAGTATGAACACCAGTGTGTGCAAGTCATGGTGTGAAAAAACACACAGCGTGTTCTTCTTCCTATTTATTCAATGCAGTGTTACTTCTGGTTGGCATCCCAGTGTCTCCTGGGCCATTCTCAGCCTTGCACGTGGACACAAGTATATGGGTATATGTACCCAGGAAACAGCACTGGCTGAGAACTGGATAGAATTTATGAATCAATGACAGGAACTGCATCATTTCCTACTTGTCGTTGTGATATTCCCAGGGACTTGGGTGTTTCAGGAAGAGAGGAATATTTCTAAAATTGATGCAAGGTCATTTAAAAGAGCCCTGAACCAGGGCATTAAACCTGCCCTTCGTTTGCTGGTCAGCCTGACGTTTTTTACACACTAGAACTATGCTTCCCATATATCAGTGGCTCTCAGTCATGCTGTGACTGACTCATGCAGTGTGATGCAGCTTGTGCACCAGCTCCAGTGAGACACTCCCCTTCAGCCAGGCATCTCCTCCCCATGGTAAATGGCTGTATTCACTGCAAAAGGTGCCGAAGAGAGGAACATCTTCACTCTTACAGCAGCTAGCTCAAAGCCCATAGCTTTTGCTCCACTAGTACTTTTCACTTCATTTCTATTACCACTCTCCACTGCTCAAACCAACAGGATCTCTGTGGGTAGCATCGCATACACGCCATTACTGACAGTATTCAACATTGTGTTGTCAGGTAATGTTACTGTCTCCTTTTGACTTATGCGAATAAGACATTAAATAAAGCAAATGTTAAGTCCAGTTCTGGAGATATTCCACCAGTTTCTGGGATGTTTGTTCTCATTCAATCATAACCCACCCTGATCTTACTGTTTTTCTTTGCTTTTCTTAACTTGAAATTTATGTTTCTCCAATATAACAAAGAATTTATTTGGTTTATTTCAACATCTTAGTGCAAATTGCATTTGTCTTGCCTGAAAAGGTCAGTTGTCTTATAAAAGAAAGGCACCACGTTAATTTGGCATGATCTATCTTGAGCAAATTCATGTTGTATTTCATTCCATTTCCAGTTATCTCCTCTTTCCTTCAGCATAGCTTTTGTGTCCAGATGATTCACATATCTAACTCATGATTGGAAAGGGAAAAAAAGAGAAGAGAGCTGGTGCCCATTTCCCCTCTACTCTGTATCCCTGATATTGTAGTTTCTGAAGTTCATGCAGGCAGCCTAAAACAGAAGGAACAAAACAAGAAGGAAAGTCATCAGCTCTCCCATGAAGCTTTCCCATGGAGCATGGATTGTGCATCCTTCCTGACAGAACCTGTTGCCTCATGAAACTCAGAGCCCGAGGGGCTTAGTCAAATATCTTAGATAGAGATGAAACACTAGCAATAATGAAAAGACAATTAAAAGGATTATCTTTCTTCATACTTCATAAACTGTTCTCTAGCTGGGCTTGGAGGACATGAACTCCTCACTTGAAGAGCTCTTGATTAGGTGCACAACGTAAATTTAACAACATTCTCTGTTCTGTTTGGCCACCATCCCAGAGCAGATATCACTGCATATGAAGCCTTACTCTTCCGCACCAGGGAAACGGCTGCATCTTCATTATAAGCTCCACACTGCATCTCCATTTCAGAGACACAACATTTCTAGGGAGTACAGGGTTTTGTGGATATAGTTTGCTTTTCACATACTGCATTTGGAAGTGGACAGCGTGTACACAGATCTTGTGTACACTCTGTGCCCAGCATGAGCAAGCCCAGCTGGCATAGGTGCTGGGTTAGGTGATCAGGAAAGCTCTGTATCAACTTGTTGGAATGCTTCAGGAAAGGTGTCTGTCGGTTAGGGCATGGAGGTAGATGAGCTGCAGACACAGAGAAGGGTTCAAGGCTCTGAAGCTCTCTGCGAGTGACTTATTTGTGAGAATGCACCTGGGAGGTGCACCACACGTGTGGCCAGCTCTGCACTACAGTACAGCACCAGTGCAGGACGTGGCCTGGAGAGGCCCTCCCTGCCCTGCCCCCCTGCACACAGGCATGTGTCCCACACCAGCAGCATGGGGAGCTGCCAAGAAGGCAGGTGCCAGTGGTTACCACACCACCAGCTTCTACCGTGCTGGAGAAGCCTGGGATTGAGTGCTTCAGGAAGGAGTGCAGTCCAGACAGGCAAAGCCTGTATGCCCCTCCAGCTGGGTAGCGGTGTGGGAGATAGCACTTGTATGTTCCCAGCTGACCCAAACATGCAGAGGTGGGCCCAGCCTCCCAGGCAGACAACTACAGTCTTGCCAAGCATGTCCGACCCCAGGCTCCTCTGTGCGTGCAGACACTCGGGGAACTGCAAAGCCTTGTGTGCAGCCGGCTGAGCACCAAGTGCTGCCTCAGGCACTTGCCCCTCGCTGCCTGGCACAGTGGTGCCAGCCTCCCCACCCATTCCCACATACCCAGCTCTCCCACCAGCAATTTGGAGAAACAGCAATGGGCCTGCTTCCAGGCTCCTCCTGGCTCCTGCTGTAGCCAGGTCCCCTCCAGGGAATAGACCCCCAGGAGCAGTGCAGTGGCATCCTTTCACCCCACATGTTGTACATTTCTTAGTCTCAGGATATGTCTGTATTCTGCAGATCACAATACTCAGGAAGCCATCCTCAGGGGCCTACAGTGGAAACCAACGTGCCTGGGAAGGGCAGTTTAAGACTGATTAGTCCTTCAAAACCACTCCACATATATTTATCCAGCTGCTGTTTTCTCAACTGACAGGGCTTTCTATGAGTGCAAACCCTTCTAACATTCAGTGAATATCAACAATAACAGAAACAAATAAAAAAAAATTCTCACTTCATCATGTTATGAGCTTGAATTTTACAGCTGACTGTCACAAAACAGAGCAGAACCTTTTAGCACTTTTGATATTGTATAATCTATAAAACCTTTTATTTAGAAAGAAAGCTTAAAACTTATTGAGAAGAGAGCATTTTCCTTCCTGCTGTGAAAGTAATGTACTGGCTCCCTCATAGCCAGGTGGTAGAGAAATATAAAAGTGATTTTGTCGAAATACTGATTTCTCTGTTGCACTTTGTTAAGTAGAGCTGATACATTCCTGGTGCTCTCTTCAGATAATGTCAAACGGTAATGAGACAGAACATGCAGACTTCAAATAAGGGAGGACAATAACACTATAATAAAACAATTGTCTCTGAGTTCCTTTAACAACATTTATTGTTAAACAATTGCACTGAAATCCACCTCAGCTTACCAGCTTTTAAATGAAACAACAAACAAACAGTCCCAAAACTGTTGACATTTTGACTATGACTTTTAAAATACATTCATCTCTAGAAAGGTTAAACTAAAACATCTTGAGAGCTCCCTCACTTTATTTCAATTTATTCTAGTCCCTCGGCAACCAGGACGTAGTCACTCCACATAAACTATGCCTCCTAGGTGCTAGATTTGAAGAGGATCTTGCCTCAAAAGACACTGCGTATGGTGGCAAGGGACAACTCTATTTTTCTCAACATTTTCACAGCTTGGCATTTCAGAGAAAAAAAGCTCTCTAAACAGCTAGTTAATATGCTGGGAATGACCTTGCAAAGAGAAAAGAGGATGAGAATAAAGTTCTCACAAAACTCATGTATGTCAGGTTGGGTAGATTGAAAAAGGATGGAAAATGGTATAGAGTGTCCAAAGTCCCAATCCACCTGCCTCTGGCTTTACCCAAGCAAGCTGTCAAGCTGCCTACCTACCTATATAAGAAAGTGTTTTATGGCCAGATCTTCCTTATGTCTGTACTTTGCAAGAAGCTGGTATCCCACGAAAGCCACCCTGGAGGTAGGCTCCAACTACAGCCTTCATTCCAGCTGGTGATCCCCAGTCTATACTGACCACAGAAACAGGAGTTTCTCCCAGTATAGGATTTGGTGGCAAGGAACAAATCATGTTTTGATTAAAAAATACTGAAAGATGGAATCCAGCATGTGGAGAAAAGGCTTTGGAGAAGACAACATCACTGTGGTCTGAGGCCAATCAGATCCCTCTGTCTTGCTACGACTGTTTGAGTAGCGAACATTCCCTTACCAGAATACATCCTGTCCCCGAGAATTTAATACAGATGAAAACTTCAGAGATTGGATTCTTAGATGGTATAAATCAGCATCATTTCATTAACTGAACCAGTTAGACTCCAATCTCTGGTTGCTGCAAGCTACATTTGGGATACTTCTTTTCCTACACTTTGCTGGATGAACTATTATCCTTCTGTCTGAGCATCGTTACATTATGTTAACCACAGAACAGTGGTTTTTGCCCTAGACATGATTTTCTATCTGACCACAGAAGAAAGACTTGGCAGAAGCCTCAGGAAATCATCTGGTCCATCATCTACCCTGCAGCAGGATTAACTGTAATTGCACTGTAGATTTTTTCTGTATCTTCAGATACCACAGCCTATGGATACTCCCAGGTGGAATTTTTTTCTCACTGGGGAATTTCATCCATAGCTAGACATAAGCGAATTTAAACCCTTGCAGGTGCAGAGCAGATTTAGAAGCAGCTATTCATCAATATCCCACATTGATGTTAGAGCAGGACTGGACTGGGAAGTAGCAACGAACTCAAACTGTACACAGGGATTCACCAGCAGCACTTTTTCACGTGTGCAGAGGCAAGGGCAGCAAACTGGTTCTGACTGTAGCAAGCTGCTACTGTCAGTGACATTCTGAAAGCTTGGAAGAAGTGAAAGATATCCTTTATGGTTTGGGAAAAGGATTATTGGGGTTCAGATGATGCGCCTAGACTAAGGATCCTGAAGCTGCAGGCCCCTGTACCCTCTGCGTATCTGTTTAATGACCATTCTCTGGTTTTCTGCCAGCTGTAAATTGTTACTCCAGCTGTCACATGTCTGTCACTTAACTTTCTCCAGACCTATTTTTCTTAATGTGGCGCTATGTTCCTGATGGATTTATTCAATGACTTATCAAGCACAAAACTAGCCAGAAGCAGAAGACTGAGATTTACGAAAGACCATTTTTCAAGTAAAACATGACACTGAATTACTGAATGCAAGAGTCCTTCAGGGAGAGTGTTTCTGTGCAGAAGGAAATAATTGCCATTTTTCATTTGTTCTACCAACATTTTTATCTCACACTCAGCCATAGTTTGTATACCTAAACCAATACCAAGACACCAGATCAAGTGTCCTGACTTTGCAGTAACACACCCACAACTGAAAAATAGAATCCAGTATGATGATTGCACTGACGACAGAGAAACAGAAACAAAACAAAAAAAAGTCCTCCTTCCCACTAGGACCGTCACCATATGATTATTAATTTACTAAAAATTCAGCAAATCACCCTCCAGTAATTTCTAGCTTAATCTAATCTTGCTTGCCTTTTAACACCCAGCTAAAAAGACAGATACCACAATAAACATAATAAATCAACCAACTTGCAGCAGCACCAAACACACGAACATATCTACAAACCTGAATGGGGAGTAATAATTGACAGAAGTTCTCAAGAAGATGATGTTATCTGTCATTTCTATTGGAACCTCCCTGTAACTTAAATCAGAATAGAACATGCATGGACTTCAGCACTGTCCAACACATACAAGGGCACAAGTCATAACCAAAAAATTTCAGTCACATTTTTCTGGAGCATCCACAGGGAGATGGTATTGTGTGTTTTTCACTGCTCTAAGGGCTTGGTAGAGATATTTCTGTGGAATTGCTATCCTTCTGGATTTCTTCAGCACATAGATGGACACAGCTAGTAAGAAGCAGTCTACTGAGGCTGACTGAGGTCCTGGATCTGGGTGTTTGTGTGAGCATGTCCATGCTTGTGTGTGGAAGGGGAAGGCAAATAAAGTCATAAAACAATATAATGTCTCAAGACATTAATTATTTTTTCCATCAATTACACAAAGTCTACACCTTTAATTAAAATTAAATTAAACTAGCTCTAGACCTCTGACCAATGTCAGGAAAGACAGTCACCATCTTCCTGACGGGGTAACATCAGAGCAGACAGGGGTTTTCTATTCTCCAAGGGGTCAGTCGTAAGCTTGAGATGTCAGCTGAACCACCACTATGTATTACTTGGAAAGCAGCCTCCTCCTCTCTCAGTGCTGTAGAAATACAACGAGAATTACTACAGCAGGTCATAAAAAGCTTCAGGGCACAACTAGACTACCAGGCCCCTGTTCCTACTGTGTGACATACACCCCTGTAAGGGGGGTGATGCAGTGATCCCATGCACTGAGCAAGGATTACAAGGCACAGCCTAAGATCCTCACCCTCTTCTCTTTCCTGCTCTTCTTTGTCCTCTCGAAGTCCAGAGTCTTCTCCTAAAGGAAACACTTGTCTGAGAGGAGCATTACTTTTCACAAAAGGAAGCCAAAGGAGAAGGCAGAGGTGACCATCACCCTGTTACATGATAATTGAGTGGTTGTAGAGCACTTGCCCCTGCTGGCCCTCTCGGTTCCCTCTCTTCAGCATAATCACAGTCCAGGCTTTCCTCCACCCACCCATATATACCCTCAGGCTTTCTCTCTTCCTGCTCCAGATCTGCCTTCCTGTCTAGGCCCAGCTCTGCTTTTGCCACCCTCTTGGTGGTTAGAGAATACAAATCAAAATGAAAATTGTGGGTTTGAATGCCTTCAGGCTGAGAAGAGCATTAGATCCAGGTGCTTCCCAACACTAGCCAAGAACGTCAGCCATTATGCTTATTCCCAGTGGCAAGAAGAAATGGCACCAATAAGGGCCACATCCTAATCATGGCAGCTACAGTGCTTTTTGATGAACTCAGAGCATGTGTACAGGTAAAAACAGGCTGTAAGCTGGTGGATTTCACGTTTCTTCATGCTAAAAGTCTAGATGTTGAGGGAGTTTTTATGTGCCAACTTTCTCAGTGCTTTCACTTAATTTCCTGCATGCCTAAGGAATATAGGAATATAGGAAATATAGGAATAGGGATTTAGGCTGTGCTGAAGAGCATTTTGGATTGCTTTCTAGCAGTAAGGCACTTATATTTCACCAAAATCTAGTTTCAAGCACTCTGGCTCTCACTAAAAATTGCTACTAAAAGAGATACCCAAGAGCTTCATGTCACAATAGCAATAGATCATCTTGGTTTATTGGGGCAGGAATTCAAAATATCATTAATTAGAATTTTAAATGAACTCAAGCTAAACATGGAAAGACAAATATTGTCATTCTGCTACTGTGCTTCAAATCATGTGTTTCATGGCCAGTTTTAAGCCCTGGAGCCTAGATGTTGAAGACAAAAGTATACACTGCCCCAGGAGACTTCAGTAATCCCTTTTTCTAAAAGATGGTTCATCTAACAATCTAATTTAGCTCTGGTATAATTCTGCTGCTTCCAATCCCAAGAGTTCATTTTGTTTGCTGTGTGTTTCCAAGCTGGGAAAAGACTCAGGAAACAACATGAAAAATGCCTTTCCATGTGACAGCACCTATCTATGCTAAAGTCTAGGCATACACACAAGATTTGTGACGGATTTGGTGTACTCTGGACCAGGGAACTCTAACTTTCAAGGGATCTCCCAAGATTAAGCCTCAAAACCTACTCTATGACCTTGGGAAAAGCACTTCGTTTTTTTCTGGCTAGGTCTATTGTATAAATTAAACCCTGCCAGGGGGATGTTCCAGGGCATTGGAATTCAATCCTGTATAAACTGTTGACATAATCCTTGGCATCAATTTCACTGAAGCAAACTGGCAGTGTCCCAGACAATTCCCCACACAGCTCAGGAGTCAGTGCAACCCAAGGCCATCCCCAGCAGACATGTAAAAGGCAGCCACTCTGCTTTGGAGAATGCAGGGAACACAGGCTGCTCCATGCCAGCCAGGCTCTGTGCTCCACAGCGAGCCTGGGCATGTTTTGTTGACAAGTACAAACACAACTGATGCACCTAAAATGGGGGTAATGTGTCATTTCCTTTATAAAGAGCATTGTGATTGAAGCATGCAACTACCGTTATATGCATACGCATAGCTGGACTACTCATAAGACTGTTTGAAAGCACTTGTAAATAAAGCTGTCTTTCCTCTCTCAGAGTACCATGGAACAGCTGCCAGAAAACACATCCTATAGGAAACTCATGCTCACACCTACAGGTAATGCCTGCCAGAAAAAACCAAGGGAGTAGCACAGTAGCCTATGGGGGCAAGATTTCTAATTTCCTGCTCTTTGTAGGTGCAGGAAAGAAGATGTTTATACATTGCTCCCCTCCCTGTGAGAGAGCAGGGTGGCCTTGTCCATCTCCAGAGATCTTTTGCTTTAGCTGGAGCTCTCTGCCCCACCTGACAATCTTGCCATGGTCATAGGAGATATCTGTGCTTGTGTGATGGATGTGCTTTCAGCACTGCAATAACTTTGAGCCAACCATCCTCTCCAAAAACCGGAGAGCACTTGGTCATGCTGCAGATCTGTTCTAAAGGCCAGTGAGCAATAACCTGCAATTAATGCAAAGGGATGGAAAGAAGGTAGAAGCAGAAAGAAAACCCCCTCCTCCTTCTAGAGCCACTGCTTCCCTTCATCCTTGCCAAGTCTACTCAAGCTCCTCACCCTGTTTGAGCCTGTCACACATTTTACTTACAAATCCTTCCAGATGCACAAACATTTGGCATCTCCTCCAACTGCTTTGGACTTCAGCAGGTTCAAAATACAAGTCATATTTGATCCACCATGTTCGATCCCGCAGTGAAAGGCAGTCACTCACGGAATGGGATGCTGGAGCTTTGTAACATCTCCTACTGGCCTTAATTACCACCCTCCATAGTCAAGGGCTACCTTTTTGGCCAAATGGACACACAAATGATTGCCAATGGGCAATATACAAGTAAATAATGACCCTACAGAAGCCTAGTTTGGGCAACTAGCCTTGCCTAAAAATTGAGAATGCTTCATTGCTCTCAGTAGTTGTAAAATTAGATGGATTATTAGACACTAGGCTACATATTTTAGGTGTTCTTTTGGCCAAGTGCCCCTGTCACAAATGGTCCAGCTTCAAAACCTTCTCCTCACTATTCCCAAAGCTGCAACTTTCTATAGCATTTGCAAACAGCTTCCCTTTTCAGCAAGGCAGAAATACTTTCAAATTTAGCTACATTTGGCAACACCTGTCCCAGACGTTCACAGGACTCCAGGCATTGCTTCTCCCACCTCACAAATGGAACTGCTTTTGACCAACACAGCTTGAATCTACCCAGAGTAGATTCCTTCCACTGCCAAACCACAGAGCAGGTACATAAAATACATGCCCAGTTGGCACTAGCTCATACCTGGAGTTGATAGTACCTGCCCTTCAGATTTTCCAAAGGAGAGTAACCCTTGCTTCACACTATTCAATGCCTCTTTTGTTCTGGTTTTAATCCTGTGTCCAGCCATGGGTTTATTTGACTCCCAAATTGCTGTCAGCAGGAACAATGCCGCTTGGTACTATTTACATGAGATTCAGCACCTGCAGGCTCAAGCTATGAGTCAAGAAAGACTATTATGGGAAAATAAGTTATGCACAGAGCAGGAAAAGCAAGTATGTTGGAGTAATGCATTTTATTCAGAGAAAAGCCAGTGAGAGCAACTGTACTGTTAAGATTCACAAGCAGAAGAAGAAAATGTAGGCATAGAGGCTAAAACCAACTCCACTTTTATTCTTTAAAAAAATTACGTGAAACAAAAACGTGGTTTCATTTTTCACGGAAAAGGAGACAGTCCAATTCACATTACTTTCATGAGGTATGAAGAGTCAGTGATATCACTTGCTTTTAATGAACCAGCTGTGGAAGAGGACGGTACGGGTGGCTTGAACCGGCCCCGGCTGCGCGCCTGCTGGGCTCTCAGGAGCTCCCCTCCACCCAGGTGCAGCCATTTCCTAGTTCTTCCCAACTCTCAGCTCCTGGGAAGCCGAACGGGGACCGGAGCCGCCCGCGACCGGCCCCACTGCGGCACCACCTCCGCCTCCACCCGGCCCTGCCGCCGCCCGCGGCGGCGCAACGCCGCCATCTCGCGGCTGCCAGCGCGGCAAAATGGCCCCCGCGGCCGCCGCGCAGGGGCGGGCTCAGGGCTGGGAGCGGGGCTGTGGGGGTGCTGCGCTTCAGGGTCGGC
>VYXB01009194.1:181822-224352 GCA_013397135.1 Pachyramphus minor | reverse complement strand
AAAAAAAAAAGATATTAGGGGAAATTTCAAAACTATAAAGGCAGATCTACATCTGATGCAAAGAAAGAAGGGCTTTTTCTCTCTCTGCTGGTTCTGTAATAGCCATATGCACTCTGGTGTTATTTCACAGAATCATGCAATCAATCAGCCTGAGAGCATTGAGTCCAAGCTATGACTGATNAAGGTTAAGGGCGCCAAGTGTCTCATCAGTACATGCAGGGCTGCGGTATGAGGGAACGCACCGCTCGCCTGAGACAAGCAGGACAACTTTTATTTTACACAGAAATTCCCATCTTCACAGAAAATTTAGTAAGGAGCATGGGGGAAAAAAAAAAGATATTAGGGGAAATTTCAAGACTATAAAGGCAGATCTACATCTGATGCAAAGAAAGAAGGGCTTTTTCTCTCTCTGCTGGTTCTGTAATAGCCAGATGCACTCTGGTGTTATTTCACAGAATCATGCAATCAGTCAGCCTGAGAGCATTGAGTCCAAGCTATGACTGATCACCACCATGTCAACTAGACCAAAGCACTGAGTGTCACATCCAGTCTCCTTAAACACCTCCAGGGACGGTGACTTCACCACCTGCCTGGGCAGCCCATTCCAATGCCTATCACCCTTTCTGCGAAGAAATTCCTCCAAATGTCCAACCTGAACCTCCTTTGGCACACCTTGAGGCTATGTCCTCTCATCCTGTCACTAGTTACCTGGGAGAAGATGCCACCCCACCTGGCTGCAATCTCCTTTCAGATAGTTGAAGAATGATAAGGTTTCCCTTGAGCCTCCTCTTCTCACAGCTTGCAGATGTCAGCATGTAGGGAGAGGACTGCTCCACCCCGTTTCCCTGAGAAACTTCATTGCTTTGAAATTTCTCATACCACTTGCCTGCCTCCAGCTGAATTTCTGATTGAAATTTTCCTAAAATAGTTCTGGCAGGACCAAAACTGGTTAGGGGTGAAACAGTTGTTCTTGCCCGTGTTAAAATCACATACAGTCATTTTGTATCATCAAACCTCACACATTTGTGCAAAGCAGAGCAAGTCCATGCTTTGAGGCATGGATTTGGCAAGGAGCCAGGGATGTAACTTTAGCCCAAACTATAAAAATGTTAAAAGCTGTAGAAAATATTATTCTCAGCAGGGACATTTTAGACTTTGGCAGCTAAAATCCTTGAAGATGCATTAAGTTGCAGTGTAGGACCACCATGGATAAAGGTGCCTTTTCCTTCCAGTGCTGTCTGCAGGCTCCAGCTTTATTATTGGGTACGTCAAATACCTCCATTTAGTGGTTTGTGGTGCTTAACTTCCCTTATTGATGGTTCACAGAGAGAGTGGCAGCTCTGTGCCATCAGGTCAGGGCCTGTTACACCCTCTGCTCAAGCAGCGGTGAGTATCATACCACAGATGTTTCAGCCCCACACCCGTGACCCATACAGGTGTAGATGTGAAGCTATGTGGTGGATTTGTTTTCCATTTGGTCTCTAAAAACCTGGGCAGTTAAACATTCACAGAAGTTAATGTGAAGGTCACAAAGCCACCATAAACCACTCCAGAACACAGAGATTGGCTGGGCAACCATCGTTCCAGCCCTTGTGCATGAGCATGAACGGGAATCTGTGGCACGGGCTTCTGGCTTTGGTTGGATGGTGTTCAGTCTGTGGTATCCACTGTATCATGGTGATGGAGGCCCTGGGCATGTGAAGATCATCACAGTAGCAATCCAAGTGAAACTGAAGTGACAGAGTCAGGGAGTTGTGTGCCTTACTGTTGCTCAGTAACTGAGCATCAGGAGCTCAGACACAGCCAGACCTCGGTCCTGCTCCCTTCTGATAGCTCTACATGCCTCACTCATGGGCTCGGGAGGCTCACATGTTCTCCGTGAGCATGAGCAGGAGAGGTCTGTGTGGTCTCTGAGATGTCAAATGTTTGCAAATCTAAGGTGGGCATTAAGAACCCAGCATTTTCTGCTGTTACAGCAGTGCATCTCTGAAATAAGAGAGATCACTGTAATTTATATAAATATGTCTTTTCACTTTGCAATGAGCTCTGCTACTGAGACCTCCGTGACTTGTCCGCCAAGACACTCGACTTCTGTTGGGGAAATCAGCTTTCACCCACCACAAGCCCACAGCAGTACAGTCTCAGAAATCTGGGCCAATGCGTCCTGCTGCTCTCCCACCAAGGCGTAGCTCGGACAGCGGCAGGGATTTCCCTCTCCCGGAGCCGCCGCAGCTTCTTCCAGCGCGGTCGGAGCCTACCCCCTGCTGGGGACTCGGCTCCGTCTGCCAATGCGGCTGCATTCCTCCCCTCCAGCCCTGCGCTCCGCAGGCTCATGGCATTTGTATACGAATCACACAGTTTCCGTCTGGCTGCACAGTAGGCAGTGCTCTGGAGCTCACAAATACCCACTTTGTAGTTGAGAGCGTATTGCTTTCCTGACACACAGTCATGCTCTGCTGTCTCCAGCAAGAACTGAAGAGAGACTGTAATTGTCTTCATTAGTTTTGAGGACTTTTGAAAAAAATTATATCAAAAGAATCCTTCTATTCTTTGTTATGTGCATTTAGTGAGGGGAGTGATTTTGTTGTTTTGTTTTTTAAATATATATTTTTGCTGCAGTTTTGGAGTTCTCTCAAGACGTGTGAGTATCAGAGAGCATTGCTGTAGCTCCAGCAGCTTGTCTGGAGGGTCAGTGAAATACCAACCTCTGTTGCCCTGGTTTCTTTCAGTGAGGAGGGAATGCTGCGGCAACGAAAATTACCTGCTCTTAATCACTGGAAACCATACATGTTTGGGAAGTGACTAAGCTGTCCTTTCTATACAAGGATACTGCCTTGTATAGATGAACAAGAAGAAAAGAATTTTCAGTTTGTGGGAAGTTAGACATCAAGTTGAAAATTATAGCAGAGCTGTGAAAAACCTCTGGAGTGGGGTTGTCTGTAAGGGCCAGCAGGGAGGAGACGAGGTGCAGCAGATGGTGGAAACACTGCTTGTATAAGTTTGGCTTCTGCCATTCATTTTTCCCATGAACTTATCCACAATTTTGAGCCCTGAAACACAAGTCTTTAGTGAGCTGCAGATTTTCCTCTCTGTATCCAGTTGTGACATACATGAAAATACTGCTTGGGTTTCACCAGAATAAGTTGGCTGTGGGAAGAGAGTCCAAATATGCTTCATAGGGCATGTAATGAATCATAGAATAGAATCATAGAATTAACTGGGTTGGAAGAGACCTCAGAGATCATCAGGTCCAACCCTTGATCCACTACCACTGTGATTCCTAGATCATGGCACTCAGTGCCACATCCAGCCTCATCTTAAAAACCTCCAGGTACAGTGAATCCACCACCTCTCTGGGCAGCCCATTCCAATGCTTGGTCACTCCCTCTGTAAAGAACTTCTTTCTAATATCTAACCTAAACCTCCCCTGACAGAGCTTAAGCCCGTGCCCTCTTGTCCCACTGCTGATTGCCTGGGAGAAGAGACCGACTCCCACCTGACTACAACCTCCTCTCAGGTAGTTGTAGACAGTAATGAGGTCTCCCCTGAGCCTTCTCTTCTCCAGGCTAAACAACCCCAGCTCCCTCAGCCTCTCCTCACAGGACTTGTGCTCAAGTCCCTTNCCCAGGTCCCTTTCTGCCTGGCTGCTCTCCAGCCACTCTGTTCCCAGCCTGTAGCTCTGCAGGGGGTTGTAGTGGCCAAAGTGGCCACAACTTTGCCTTGTTGAACTTCACCCCATTGGAGTCAGCCCAACTCTCCAGTCTATCCAGATCCCTCTGAAGAGCCTTCCTGGCTTCCAGCAGGTTGACACTCCCTCCCAACTTGGTGTCATCAGCAAATTTGCTAGTGGTGGATTCAATCCCTTCATCTAAATCATCAATAAAGATGTTAAACAGGACTGGGCCCAACACTGATCCCTGGGGAACACCACCATTGACCGGCTGCCAGCTGGATGCAGCCCCGTTCACCAGCACTCTCTGGGCCCAGCCCTTCAGCCAGTTCCTAACCCAGCACAGAGTGCCCCTGTCCAAGCCATGGGCTGCAGCTTTTCCAGGAGTATATTATGGGAGACAGTGTCAAAGGCTTTGCTGAAGTCCGGATAGACACATCCACAGCCTTCCCCTCATCTACCAGGTGGGTCACCTGGTCATAAAAGGAGATCAGATTGGTCAGACAGGACCTACCCCTCCTAAACCCATACTGGCTGGGTCTGATCCCTTGTCCATCCTGTAGGTGAAGATCTTACTAATCTTATATCTAGAACAAACCAGAAAATGCTGGTAAATTGACCAGTTTCCTTTCAGTTAAATTAATAAAATCATGTTACCGTGCAGTTCCCATGACAAATCAGTAACACACTGTGGAAAGACCTCATTTGAGTTTCCATTTTGCCTATTCAATAGCACAAGAAGTTTCTCTGGGAGCATCTGGTGGGAAGACCATTTCCACTGTAGCCTGAGATTACCTAGACTACAAGGCTTCAAGAAGAAACTGCTGCTCTAGGAAGTCCCACAAGATCAGCTGTCTAAGCAGAGTGAGTCTTTCTGCTTTACTTCTGTTTGCAGTGAGTTTCAGCAGTGCTTATGTTTCTGCCAAGGCTCACTGAAAGGAAAGGCCTGCAGGGATTCAACCATCAGTTTGAACTGATTTTGTGCTGACTCTTGGACCTGCAGGATATAATTTCTGGTCAGCTGCAGCCGTTCCTTCATGCTGGCACATTTAGTGGTGGCTTCCTGTATTTCTGAGAACTGCAGGTTATAATTTCTAGTAAAATAAACTGTTTCTTATTCTTCCTTTCTACAGAGTGAATCAATAACTGGCTGAAGCTCCAATGTCATTGCTGTACACTGCCTAGAAGCCTGAACTGGCAGTGAGGAACTACCTGCAGGACTCATATCACTGTGTACTTCTGTTCTGACCTTTGACTTGTCCTAATATATTACCCCTGGCGCAGGAGCTGACTTCTGCCTTGTGTTTGTCCCACATCCATGTGATCATCATGGTCCTTAAACAAAAGGGCTTCTGATTCATTTGAATAACCCCATGGAAACCTTCAAGCCTAACTGGGATAAAAGGTGCCACATTCCCAACAGCCAGCAGGCTGTGTGATGGCTAATTTATTGGCACAAAATTACAATGTGACCCAGGCTGATCTGAGCTATAGCCTCTTGCTGCATATCTAGCCAGGGGGTCTGTGTTGTTCTTTCCAAATTTTCTGATTTGCTGGTTTGGCAGGATTCAGGTGTTTTGATAAAGTTACAACCTCAGTTGACAGGCTAAGCCAAAATGAGGTAAAAGTGGACAGGAATTATAACTGGAAATAAATGTTGGCAACTGTGAAATAAATACCCGTTTTGACTTCTCATTTTTTAATAAAAGCAAGACATTGATTTCTACATCACTTCCCACCAGAGCAGCTAGCAAGGGTACACAACTCGAACTAGTCGTGCACATCCATGCGTAGGAGCCAGATAGGGAGCAATGTTCATAGCCCAGAGGGATGGAAGCAGCCTTCCACTGGGGCTTCAGGGTACTGCTACAGTGTGATTTAGAAGTAGCTCTGTTCTATCTCCACCCTAAGTGATAAACAAGCCGTGGAAGTGGTAAAGTTGAATTATGTCCTTCTTGAGCACTGTACGCTCCTTTTAGTGTGCTGAAATTTCTTCTGCTAGCTTTGGAAGTTAGCATGCAGGTATTTCACAGTCTTGGCTAACTATGCATTTGTTAACTTCTCAGATGTCATGTGAAGGGCCTGCTCTCTGTCTTATTTGTCTGTGACAGCCATCCGCCCTGTGCCAAAAATACAGCTAAGACAAGCACTTTGCTCCAGATGTAAGCTGCCCCTACTGTAACTCCTGCACACTGGTAATGGGCTTCAGTAAGTTTGGAAACCAGCATAAAACACAGATTTCTCTGAACTTCTAAACTTTGCAGTTTTTGCAGTATGTTATGTTTCTGGCAGGAAATCTGTATTAGATGCCAAGTTTGTAGGAAATTCAATATCCCAGTATAAAATGTTTATAGTTGGGTGTGTATCTCTAAGGGCACCTTCCAGTTGCTGAGTCAACATGATCAAAAGAATCCCCCATCTAAGAATCAATCAGCCATCTGTAGAATGCAGTGAAATTACTTCTAATAAATAGTGCAGGCGTGAGGGAGCCATTCCTTTCAGGGCCTCAGATCCAAAGTCCCTCCCAGTATCTTCTGCAGGACCTCAGCATTTCCTGGTGTCTAAACTATTTAGTTCATTGTTTTAATAGTGACAGAACCATGATTAAAAGTCTGATAGGACATGATGTTTGCTTTCACGGTATAAACCAGAATCTTAATCTTACCCTAGCAAAGGCAGATCCTTAGTGGTTCTAGAATCACAAACATAGCAATAACTAAATGGCAGTTTTCAGATTTCTTTATTATAAATACATGCTTTAATAATTTTTCCAAAGTCTAAAATTTACATATGCATTTGCAAATTATATATGTGGTTCAGTTGCATCATATGATCTATCTTCTCACACTAGGTAATATATTTACATGATACTATTACTAGAACTATAGAGTGGTAGAAGGTTAGCTTTACAAATACTGTGTCCTTGTTCATATCTTATAAGGACATGCTAAAACATCTCCATTATGTAGATTACAAACATGCTAAATTAGTGTATAAGTATACTCCATGGTTAAATGACCTTATTATTCCACCAGCAGGAACGATGCGATAGTCCTTACTTTAAAATTAACCACTTTACACCTATTTCACTTCTACATTGAAAAATATTTGCTCACTTACAGAAACTAAAATAAATTTTAGTGAACCTCTTCAGAAGTGTTCTTGATTTCCATTTGTTACCCATTTTTGTGGAAGGCCTTTATAGAAATAGTTAGTATCTGAGTAAGGAGACTTGACAGAGCAGGCACACAGATGTGTGAAATGAGCTCCTCCCCAAAGCTGTGATATGTGGCTGGAGAGGCTGAACCTCCACCAGCCAGTGACTGCCCCGGCTCCAGGTGTACTTCAGTCTGGGTGCCTTCAGGAGTTCCCAGCTGCTGTTCCATGTCTCAGGCCGTGTGTTTGATTGAGGAGCCGATCCATGATTGCTGTAACCTCTGGCTTCATGGTGGTTGTGTCACTGCCATCCTGTAGCCTGTGTGCTGCTTGCAAGAGGTCACTCGTGACAGTGCATTTGGTCCTGTCAGAGTCCCTCTTTATGTGTCTCAAACCCCCCCATAGAGCACAGCATGTTAAGCAATCGCTGAGCAAATTAGGCCCAGGAGTGTAGTAGAGCATTCTGCAGAGAAAGGCAGCAAGCTGCTGGGAAAGCTGCGTGTGTGACCTTACACAGCACTTGTCCTTTTATGGCTGGCTGAGGCCAGCGATGCTCTCAGGAGGACAGCTGCACACTCTCTTCTGGGGGGCTGTTGCCAAGCCACTGGAATTCTGCCACTGTAACTAATGAACTCACTTAGGAATATCCGAGTTAGGTTTAATATTTTGCAAAATGCATTTCTTCCCAAATGCACTGGTAAAGATGTCCAGCTGGTCTGGATACACATGATTTCACAGGACAGAGACTTCACAGACAGAGGTTAAGAAAGCTAAAGTACAAACTTAAAATCACATTTGTTCTTTGAATAGTTCACCAGATGATGCGATTTTCCACCAAATTAGCAGCAGAAGAATTATCAAGGTTCTGTTGTCTTGTCTGACAAAAAAACTGTGCTTGAGGAAAGGAAAAACTTTCACACACTGTAAGGGTGCTAGAGAACATGCAATTGGGGAGCAGTGGTACCTTATGGTGAACCAGACAGAAGGATGCCCCTCTTCAGCACAAACTCCAGTTCAGCTGGGACACTCATCCTAACAGTCTTTGCCAAGTTCTTTGCCTGTAAGAATGATCAGTAAATAGAGAACTGGGTGCATTTAGTTTATTGTGTGCTTCTAGAAATCTCTTACACTGCAGTTAGTACCTGGATAAAGTAATTTGTGACAATCCATTTCCTTGACACCAAACAGCCACTAATGGGCATGCAAAAGAGCATGTAGGTAGTTCTGTTCAGCTCCAGGTAAGCAAAAAACAGTCTGCAAGCACAGGATACTATTAAAACCAAAGGGGGTTTTGATGTTGACTTTGACCGGCTCAAAAGCAAACCCTTTACGTGGGAGACTCACTCCGTGGTGAAATGAAAGAGCCCTCTTTGCCCTCCTACTGCCCCTTGCGGCTAAAGTCATGTGTGTTTTAGCCTCTACCTAAGCCAAAGGCTTTGACTACAGAGCTTTATCTTTATCCCGGTCGGGGAAACTCCCCGGGTAGGTGGAGCCCGTTAGCCCTGTAAGGCGATCCACCTACGTCCTGAGGACCTCGCTGCCACTGTCCAAGCTCGCTTGGCCCCGGCAGACGAACCTTAGGATTAAAGGGTGGGCTCAGTTCTGCGCGCACTGTGTCCCACCTAAAATAAATCCAATGCGCAGGCTGGAAGGCGTACAAAGACCTTCCACAGATCCTCGTTCACGAAGTCTGGCCATTATTATCTTTATTCTCTGATATAACTGCTTCCTCAGGTACTTTGCCAGCAGCTTCCTTGGAGTTTAATGTACCATCTTCAGCCTCACATTGTCAGCACTTCTCAGCTCTCTCTCAAAGTTCATCAATAGAGAGGTCTATATATTTGTAAAACATTATGTTGATTTAGTAAGTGAAAAAGTGAACAGCAGAAGGTGGTTTTGTATATAACACTATTTCTATATGATCATTGCTTATATTCTCAGTGGGAACCTGCAGTAGCTGTTGTAAATTCACATAACAGAGGAGTATTTCCTTTCCTGCTCTGCCTACAGCAGAAAATGAAAGGTGGCTGGCTGGAGAAAGGGTGAAGATACAGGAATGACTGTAAGTGAAGTGGTCGAGAAGCTCACAGCATTTAGTGTTCTCAAACTGAGAGAAGAAATAAATTTGTCTGCATCAAGAGTTTTGAAGAATTGGTGTATAAAAGAGAGGTTTTAAGATTTAGGAGTGCTGCAACCTGACAGCAGAACAGTAAGCACCGTCCCCATGCTTATTTGAAAGATAAAGATTATCTTGGCAGCCAAAGATTTATCAGTCTTTCTACAATCATAGCAATCTTTAGAGCAATTTTTGAAGGAAAGAATAATTAAGACCTGAAGGTAAGTAGAAAATTATGTAGATAAAATGATTAGGGCAGACTCAGCTGGTATCTCTTGTGGATTTCCTAGGGATAATTCATTTATCTGGATGCTAAACTGAGGAGCTAAATTGCTCCAAGCCAGGTTGAGTCGATCCTTTTTGATGATTCTTGTCTTTGGCTGGACAAATACCCTTGGAACTGGGTATTAAAGTGAATAAGGAGCCAGCACAAGACAACTCAGGCAAGGAATTACTTAGTGAGAAGGAAAATAAGATCGGTATTCCTCAAGATGTTGTGCCTGATCATCTTAAATGTTTTCATTTATTACCGTGGCACATGTAAGGAAGTCCTGAAGCATTGTCAGCATGAAAGAGGGATGGAACACTCACCACATGCTGCCAGTGGCTAAAACAGTGGAAATAAGGTGGCATCTGTGGGGCAGAATACAAGCCATATATGAGGATGGGAGCTGGATTTGGATGTTAAATATCAAAAGCGAACAGTTAATTAGGCTTATTTATTGGTGATGCAGAAAGAGAAGCACATCTGTAAGTTCAATCTTACTATTTGAGACAGTTATCTGGTGTGAATCTCCCATGGGAGATATCTCCTGCACTCATGAGGTAGCTGTGAACCCTACTATTCAGTCAGTTAAAGCTGTGTCAGGTCAGTCTGACCTTCAGAAGAGTGTCTGCTCCAGAAAGGCCGCCCATAGCTCTGAGAGGACTGCAGTGAGGAAGGAATGAGGGTAATAGTTGATTATATCATGCCTATGATGGGTTGGTTATGAAAAAGGCAAACAGATAATTTATGTATCCAAAGAGGTCTTTCTAAAGCAGAGTACTGACATATTCCCAGGCATGTAAACCCAAAACTGATCTCTGAACCATTCAGGAGACCTGTACTCGAGAAAGAAGTACTCAAGACTGCACCATGTGCAGAGAAAGCTGCAAACATCAATGTGAGAATGGAAAATGTATTTATTAACAGGACCTAAAGGAACTAGGCTTGTTTAGTTTCATAGAGTGAAGGCTGAGGAGGCTTCTGTCGCCATATTAAATGTATCATAGCAAAGAAAAATCTTTAAAAATTCTTAATATGACATTGGTTAAGGATCCTAGTCTGATTAAGAATAAATTTGAACTCAAAATACAAAGTTCTGGAACTATCACAGCAGTGGTTATTGTCCGATGGCCATTTTCAAAGTGTTGCTTGATATGTTGGTAATTCAGTGTTTTTCTGGGTTTTTCTGGCCTTTTCTTTGAGATAAATATGATAGTGAAGAGTCCTACAGAAACAGAACTTTCCACTATTAATAAGATGCCTATAATGAGATCTTAATATCTGCTCTTTATTTTTGGTTCAAGCTTCAACATTGTACCTTCTCCAGCATGTTCTTAATATCAATCTATTAGAGAAGTTTTAATTGTAAATGTTATTTTCTCATAATGTGTGAATCTTGCTGAGCTGCTAGTCTTGCCTGAGAAATGCTTACCCAAAGCTTACCCCCAGGAACTCCTGTGCCCAGGAGGCAGCATGTCAGGGGAGTTCTGATGCTTGGTATACATAAATAGCAAGTGACATTAGACATCAGAAATCCTTGGTAGGCAGTAAACTGGTACTTGTTTTTGACAACATAAATGTAAGGGTAAGTTTCCAGTCCGTTTAGATTCTCCTTTGCCCTAACAGCCAGGAGTTGCTTTACAAATAAGCATGTTTTGGAAGCTGATTGAGTGAATGATGCTTCTGGACTGTTTGCAAACATGCCAACTTGTGGCTGCCATTAGGAATCAGCCTGTATCGGGGAATGTGGATGTTTTCTCTTCTGGTCTGTGTTTGGCCCAGGCACCCGTGAAAGTTTGTTCTGTTTCCTGCCAAGTAGTGGGAAAACAAGCCCTGATAAATGAGAACTTCATCCTTGAAGACAGTACTTTTTATAAACTGAAATTAATTGGTATCTCCCTATTGGCTGATGGCCCTCCAAGGGCCATCCAAGGGAGAAAGTGAAGAGGAGGGAGATGAAGTAAGCCCCCAGACTCATTTAGGGAAGACCCCCCAGGTGTATCACGCAGGCGCAGGGGGAATTCCAATGTACACACGCGTGGGCAGAGGGGACATCACTGACATAACGGGGGGAGGGACAGAGGCCTCTGGCTGGGCCGGTGCTGGCCACACCTGCCCAGGTAGACGTAACCAGCTAAATTATATAAAAGGCAGACAGCACCTGTGGGAGTGCTCTCAAGCTTCACATGGAAGACAACGTTGCCTCAGTGGGGACGTCTGTTATCTTGTGAGCCTGCTGACACCCCCAAGGATGCAGTTTCTGCCATGGGGAAATTCTGGTCATTCTGGGGTTGGTAAGACAACCTCATGAGTAACACCTGCGTGAGTGGGAGGTTTTACTGAGGGCTTATTTCCTTTTCTCTTTCATGTCTCTTGGTTTCTTGGTTTGTTGGCCACTTCCTAGTAATAAATATTGGGTTTTCTGAGCTTTCAGCAGTGTTTTGTTTTCCATTTCGACATCCCTCTGAACCCTCCCTGGAACACAGCCCCACATCATTAGTCTGGGTTCAGTGTGTAAAAGATAATTCCTGTTGTGCTGGCATTTTTACAGCATCCTGGGATGGAAATTTGCAAGAACAAATAAAGTGTAGGGAAGAACAGGAGCATATTAAAAATTTGCTTTGAAGAATTGAAACCCAGTCCCTTTTCAGGAGCTTTTAAAGATCTTCACTTCAGTGGTACAGGTGGTACCTAATGCTTGATGAAAATCTAACATACAGATAGATTAGAGCTGTGAAATCCAAGTGGTTGCCACAGGTCACGGAGTGAGGACTGTCTCCTCCCGGCAATACAGCCCGGTTGGTCCTCTCTCCTGGTATACGGAAAGTCAAGGATTTGCAAAGATAAAAAAAGACAGAGCCCAACTTTTCATGACAACCAGGTAGCTCAGAAAGGAAGGGTGAACTGGATGAGGTGCAACAGAACAAATCACTCTGTTCTCTGTTTTTTCCCATCACTCTGTTCTCCAAGGATCACAGAGACATGGGCAAGTGCGTCTTGCCACCTGTAGGACGAACATTTGCAGGTTGGGTCCTGCAAGCAGGACACCAAAATGCTATTTACATTGCAGTTATGGGTCTGACTCTATGAAAAGGAGAGGATGTTCTGGACCATGAGGCCATGTAAAGGCTGGGCTCTCAAGTTTTCCAGTGGTGTTCTGGATGTTGTTGATGCAAACATCTAAGGATAAGTATTGGTGGCACAGTGACAAAACTTGGCCTCTGACCAGTAATGAAGGCCCGAAGTGGAGTTTGCAGAATGCTTCTTCATCCTCTCTGCATCATTGTTTTCTGTACAGACATGTAGAAGAACATTCTTGTTGCACATTTGTGAGATTCACAGAAATTCCCAGGTATGCTCCTTCCCCACCTCACGCAGCTCAGGCTCAGCTCTTGCTCATACAAGGAGGAGTGTGATGAAAAATGTTGCCTATCATCCTTCGAATTCTCTTTGTATGGTTTACTGAGTGCTGTCATAGTGCATGTTGCTCAGAATTGCTGTTGGGGGCATTGTGAGAATGCAGTGAACTCTTGCAGGTTTCCTAGAAAGTAGGACAGGAGCAAAGAGGCAACAATGAGCAGCTCTGCAAGGCAGAAAGAGGTGTGAGACTCCCTCTGCGGGGGCTCTTCCTCACTGACTCATCCGAGAGCTGTACTCCCACTTTTCATTTGAAAATTAAACTCTACTCCTCCCTCGACTGTAGTTGCCCCTAACAGTGTTGGCGTCACCTTTACACCTCTTTCTCTCACAATCATGTGTGGGTGGTGCTAGCTTTGTACATGAAAACACTGGGTAGTGCTCAGCCCTGCTCTTTTGTTCTGGTAGTGGTCACCATTGGATACACTTTCTTTATACTGTCAGAGCTATTTCCACCATAGCAAACATAAGGATGGAGACTGCTGCTAGGTGAGCTGCTCCTCCTACCACGCAGTGAAAAACACCAGCCAGCAGAGACATGGGTGGAAGGTCTCTACTCTGGAGTGCTGGCAACTGCCTTGCTATTGCTTTTTAAACACTCGTGAGACAGTCTTCCATTATGTGTGAAATGAATCCATCAAAAGTGATGACAGGGGAACATGGATCAAACTGCCAGATGGAGGAAAGATATACTTACAAGAGTCCTTGCCAATCATACCAAACATTTCAGATGGGAGTACAGTGACTCACAGGAGAGAGCTGCTTTTCTGCTGTCCCTTACGCAGGTGCTCTGATAGTGACAGCATATTGCCACCCCAGGTGGGTGGAGGCTCTTTGAAACACAAAAGGAAGGAGTAAAAAGGCCTGAAAAATTGAATTTTGAAATTACTTACCCTTAGATTAATTCAGTCCTTCATGCTTTCCATTGCCTTCCTCAGAAGAGAAACAAATGTTCTGGTTCTATAGCTGAGTGTGATGGCCAAGCCACAGCTGACAAGTCTGGCACTACCCAGAGTCAATGGCTTGAGTCGTAAACCCTGACTGCAAGCACATCCCTTGCAGGGAATTGCCTTCCAGGGATGTGACAGATGTGACTTCACAGCCACCTTTCAGCCATGGGCTCCTGCTGCCCATAATCTCCATGTAAAGCATCAAGTGATGTAAACCTCTAATCTCTTGGAAAGTTTCGTGAATGGTGCTTAGCCTTTATAGATTGAATCCTGTATAAAGATTAGAAACAACGAGTCAAGGCATCCCTGGAATCACAAGTTCCTTGTTCTTAACCTAAGGCCTTTTGCTATGAGAATGGATGCACAGGGAACTGGTAACAAAGCTCAGCCCTTCACTCCAGCACAAACAGGATGTGGCAGCAACACACCCAGAAAGATTTAACAACAGCTCACCTGAAAAATGAGTCAACAGATCAGCATTTTGAGGAGTGAGTGGAAAAGTGAAACTTTCTGTTCCCAGGACAACAACACTAAGCAAGGCTGAAAAGTGATGTTTTCTATTATTGTGGAAATGCAGTCTAGACTCCAGCACCCAGGATGGAGTCAGGCTGATTTCAGCATTACAGTCAGAACTGACTTAATCAATGGTAGTTTAATATCCTTCTCAATTTCTAGTGTCACTGCTGCTGCCGCTTCGCCTTGGCAGGGACATGGCAGCCCAATCCATCTCAGGCCAGTATAGTTGCCTAAAGGATGAGCCCCTTTCAGACATACCCACTGCAAGAAATGGTGTCACATGTAAAGAACAAGATCGGGGCTGTGACACCCAGCATGAAAAATACATAAGAACTCAGTGGTAGTTGGAGAACTATTTCTGTGCACAAATGTTTCATGGGTGGGTTGTTTTATTTTTTCTCTAAACTGTAAAAATAGAAGGCATGATGCTGAAGAAAGACCTGCTTGTTTTAGGCACTGGAGAAATTGTGCAGCAACAATTAGCCTTTATGCAAAATTAATCTTTAAATAGGGAGATATGGGTCTCTTTTAACACTGTTTGACTTTTCCACAGGTTTTATATTTATAAGTAATTGTTCCTGCTCACACAGAAAACTTCTGTCTCTTCATCTGCTTCCCTGGAGACTTCTGAACTTGTCATCAACCTGATATCCCAGTCAGAGGAACACTTCCCCACTGCGCAATGAAAATTTATCAGCTAGTCCTTCAGCATGTCTCAACAACTCAGAGATTATTAACTCATCTTTCAAGTGATTAATACTCCTGGGTGTTTGAGAGGCATAACTCTGGTACTTGTGAGGTGCTTGGGGGCCCTGGAAAAGAGGACAGAAGTGGAATGCAAAGCATGATGGTTTGTATTGAGGGACAGACTAACCCTGCTCTAGCTCGAGTCCTGTACCCACTCCCACCTGGGTTCTCTTTTAACTGGCCTCTGTAGGCCCCACAGCACAAACAGTGAACAGCCCCTTTTAATCTCCTTCCTTTGTATGACAATCCAGATCTACGGCTTCTCAAGGGAGTGCATCTGAGAAGTCATTTCACTTAGTGCTGCCTAATTATAGCCATGTTGACAGCCACAGTTGTATCTCCTCTGCTAAGAGATTTTTAGTATTCATCATCAGGCTCCTCATTGGTTGCTGCAGAGTACCTGTCAGTCATGATAATTACTAATTTGTTTTAACTTGCCTCAGAAGCATTCCTAGAATTTATGGCTGTGCTGTGAGTTGGCACAGGCCTTATTATTCCAGCTTTGCCTTCTACTATGACAGAGGTATGGTGGAAATGCAACATATATGGGCATCATGACTTTTCTATAAGTGATGCACTAAGAAAATGCATGACCATGATTCATACATGTTTGAGCCACGTACACCACCAGCAATCCTAGGATTGCTTTCGTGGCTCTGCTCTCATTTTGAACATACTTATTGACAGATGTGTGTATATAATTTTCCAGAAGAGCTGGTCTGTCTGTGTACGTATGTACGTGTACGTATGACTGAGGCAGCTAATAGGGCTGCTGCATTCAAATAGAGTCAGGTCAAGAAAAGGAGAGCAACGTAGGACAAACAATAAAGACTATTTCACAGTGGGTCCAGTGCTATGTCTGAAAGATCTCATGTTTTGTTCCTAAACTGACCATGACAGCCTTGAAAAAGCAAAGTTGCTTCAGAAGATTGTCATGCCCCCTGTTACAGCAGGGGATGTCCACAACACTGCTTTGCTGGAATGTATTGGTGCCGGTGAAGAGCACCCAGATCATGTAAAACACAGGGCAAGAATAGCATGAATACAGAGATCTGTGCTCTAATAAAGGACTAATTTTCTAACCATGAAGTGGGAAATGAAGCAAAATTTCTCCTTTCCTCCTACCACATACTGCAAAGGCAAGCCTAGACCATGCATCACCCCAGCCTGCACACCACGATTTCTCCACAGCATGTCCCTGCCTTTGCCCAACAAGCCACCCCAGCAACTCTACTGCCTGTGAACTGCTCCCCCACAAGCCTCCCCTTCCACTCCCCACCCAGATTTCTGCCTCCCACAGATGGCTTTCTGAGTCAGGATGGACATGGATGAAGCTTTCTAGCATGGCCCCATTTTGTCTCTAGTTTCTCCACCCCCGTAGTGCTGAGCTATGGCTGTCAGCCTGGAAAACATAGCCTCTGTGAACTTCCCTGAATCCACATGCAGCACCTTATCCCTGCTATGCTGCTGCTCTCAGGAGAGTCCCCAAAGCAGGTATCATAAATTGCTTCCAGTGTGCTACAGCTGTGATTGTCTCACAGCTCGGGAGCATGGTACCCCTGTGTCCATCTTGACCGGAGAAGGGGATTTCCTTACACACCCTTCTCTGGGTCCTGAGTTTTTGGAAATGCCCTGGAGATCTCTGTTTAGACTCAGCAACTCCAGCAAGAGAATCATGATATTGTTCCTGAGGCTGGGCAGGGAGGGGTCCCTGGCAGGGAAAACAGGGTGACTAAGCAGTGGTTCTGCCCAGATCAAGATTTCCCTCTGCCGACAGCAGTCCTATATAGGAACACCTACACCATAATCCCCACAGAGACCAGTATTGAAGCCTGAAGCATTGCAGCCACTAAGAATTTCTGAGTTTAGGAGAGGTTCATGCTCTGTGCCGTATTACAAATACAGTAATAATTATTTTGGGTGAGTACTGAAGCAGTAAGGCTCTGCATGTTCCCTGCAGGAGGAGGCTGCTCCAACAGCACTGCTGTGGCTTTTGAAGCTATTATTTTAACTCAGAGACCCATCACACAATCAGTTCTGCTACTGGTCCTCAAATCCAAACAATCTCCCTTCCATCAAACAGAAAGTTTAATTTGATGAACAGACAGATGTTTCAAAATGTGACCTTTCCCAAGGTGAAGCCCGCAGTGGATGCATTATTTATTGATTTGCAATTTTTCCACTGGCAGACATGTCTATTCCATCAGGAAGCTTAAACAAGAAGATATTTAAAAATTCATTTCAGTGCAAATGCTGTCCTCACTAGTGTAGTAATGCTTTCTCTTAATGACAAATTGAAGAGCAAGATGTGCTTATACAGGAGGATAAATGATAGCTTGTTTGAGGTACAACTGACAGGTTGTAGCTATCCACTCGGGTTGCAGGTGCAGCTTAACTGGTCTCTGGCCTCTTCTGTGGGCTCGCTTGCCATCCATCTGCTCTCTGAAATTGGACTGTACTTTAAGTGTAGAGTACCTCAGTTTGCCTCGGTATCTAAGCTCATGTTCTTTGAAGGGAACAGCATCAAGGGAGCAGCTCAGACCAGCTCCAGCAGTGCCAGCTGACCTTGCAAGACTCTTGTGGGATGGGGCAGGCCCTCGTGCAGGGATTCAGATGGAGGAAAAGCTCTTCATTTTGGAAACATTTCTCTTCTCTCTCTCTGGGGGAGGAGCAGAGGTCATCCTGGAGGTCACATGCAGGCTTGTGTCTTCTGTCTCCAAAGGATCTTGGTAACTGATTGTGGCTAATTTATAAGGTTCTCTTTTCTTCCAAACCAATGTAGCTTAAATTTTTGCAGATTGGTTAAATAATAATTCCAATAGATGCAAGCAAAAACCCCACTAGTGGATTATGGCAAAGTAGAACAGTTTGCTGAGAAATTAGTTCATTTGATTGGAAATAGTACATTATATGCTGTAGTGAATCCTTTAGAACTCAAAAAATGTTCATGAATCATGTAAATAGGAACAGCATTTTGTACTCATCTTTCTGGGAAAATCAGTTCTGACAGCTTGTTGGATTTGCCTCTTCTGGCTGTTTGTGATGGTGACTTAGAAACTCTTCCTGATTGAATGTTCAGTCAAGTAAAAACGAAGAATAAACCCAGCGTAGGCTCTTACATGTTCTGTTATAAAAACTGACAGTGCCTGGCCCTAACACAATGTGTTATTTTCCTGTGCCAAGCTGAGGCCAGGCCCCTACACAGACTTTGTTCCCAAGCTCTGGCTGCTGACACCATTCTCCAATTTACATTAGGCGACACAAAATCATTAACATATGTTGAGCAAGTTTAAATTCCTTCATAATTGGGAGTAATCACTAACACAGGATAAAAATAGTAAGTAAAAACTGCAGCCTGAGCAATAAAAATAGCCTAACTGAAGCACTGAGGTTGGAAGACAGCAGAGCTTGGGGCTGCAAGACCAGGACCTCAGAGTCCTCCTCTGCATCCCACACGCACATTTATACTCTCTGCACAAGGTACCATTTATTACCCCATGAAAGGGCAATTTCTGCACCAGGGGTAGGATTTTTCTGTAAGCTCTCTAGGCCCTAAAAGAAAAGGCAGGTTTGATAGTGTTTGCATAGCAGGCATCACAGCCCAGCTCACCATCTCACTTTTGGCCTCTGTCAGGAGGCAAGCCTCTGGGCAGCCAGACTGTGAGTCTGACCAAGTCCATCATGGCTTTCTTGTACCCATGTCACCTCCTGATCCCTTGATGAGAGCCACCCTGATGCACACTGGCAGGTTTGTGATCCCAGGTGCTGCACCAGGGAGCAGTGAGACCCTCTAGGTGCCTTCAACACCCAGGACATCAGGGTTGGTGCTTGCAGTCCTTGGGCAGCATTCCCCCAGCTCCCCTTGAAGCCCTCTCACATGAATCATCAGCATTCTGAGCATGAAGCACTTCTGAGCATGAAGCACTGTCTGCCGGCACTCCCAGAGCCCATGGCACAGCCCTTGTCTTGCTGCTGGAGAAATCTGGTGGCACTGCTCTTTGGGCACATCAGTCTACGGGAACTGAGCGGGCTGCAGCGGGGACATCCCTGGGGGTATGGGAAGGAGTACGCCTGGCTCTGTGTCTGCACTGCAAGTGAAACATAGTTAACAGGGTGTGAAAGATTTGGGGACTTCCAGTGCTCTGCAGTTCTTTCCCACATTCTTAGCATGGGTGTGTAGAAAAGAAAGAAATTAAGTAGCTTGCTTTGCTATTTTTCCTCTCCTGTGACCCAGGCGACAGTAAGTAAGTGTAATGCCCATGATATACTCTTATTACCATAGTAACTCAGCCAGGAGCTGATGATTGCACAAGTAGATGCCAAAAGGGAAAGACTGCCTAAGGAATAAATCATCTCCCTGCTACCTGAGTGCATCGTCCCTATCTGCACTTGATACACCTTTGAAGGCAGTGGGATTCTTCTGGCACACAGTGGGAGCAAATTACAGCTTAGGTCTAAGTCTGTGCTTGCAAGCAATCTTCCCAAAAGATGCAACATTTTACATTGGAATGAAAAATTACCCACCCCCTTATTAGAAGAGACTGATTTTCAGCAAGGTTCTGCACTGCCCTCTGCATTTCACCCATTTCCTTTGAAGCAAGGACGTGAGGTGCAGCTCCAGCTGTGCCACCTCCGAGAGCACAGGCATGTCTGCAGCTCTCCATAACAGCAGCTCCTCAATGCAAAGAGGAAGACAGTGCTAGTGTTTCAGCTGAGTAAGAGCCACTGGAGCCTTCATGCACAGGATGCCCTTGGCATCACACTGTCTAACCTCCAAAACCTCTGCTGTAGCTCCAGTGCTGTGGAGTGAAAAGGCCTGAGAATGGATGGTGGCGATGAGACAGCACTTTGCTCCAGCGTATACCACCTACCCAAAACCTCACAACAGCAGCTGGTGTTCCATGCACTTGCCTTCACAATGCTCTGTGGGGCCTGAATACACTGTCATAACCACCTGATAGGCAAATAAGGACTGGAATACAAAGAAGTCAGCCATGTACCAAGGTTGTCAAAGGGACATGTATAAGGGCAAGGATTTGAAAACTCATGCCTCAGGTGAATGTAGTGTGAGTCCATAGGTGATGTCAGGGTCACACTTCCTTTTCTAAAGCAATTCAGATCAAAGAGGACTACTCTAGGTATATGAAATTTTGTTCATCTTCTTAGTTTTGCCTGTTGGGTAGTAATCCTTATAACAACATTAAAACTGCTGTTCTAACATTCACCACTCTTATTCAGAGGCATAAAATTTCTGCTTGGTATTCAAGCAGTAAGAGGGACACAGAGGAGAAAGATGAGACTATTTTGGCAGTCATGGACACCAGGACTCTGTGAAGGCAGCACTAGATAGAGACCACCTTTCAAACTTCATCCTCCTCAACAGCCCAGGACACCTCCTTTGATAAGACAGGAAAAAAAATATCCAGCACTGACATTACACCGTGGTAAGAAGTAGCAAAGTCCTGCCACACAGAACTGCTTAGTTGGATAAAAATGTTTCAGGAATATTTTCATAACCTTTCCACCAAGTTCTATTAACAGCTAAAAGGGCAAGGCTCAATTATGCAAGGTTTCCACTTAAAATTTCTAGTCAGCAATACCTCAAGCTGCTCTCTACCTCTACCTAGACACCTGCAAAAGGAAAACCTTTTCCCTCTAGAAAGCTTCTCTCAACTCCTGAAGCCATACCTAAACCAAAAATGTATATACTGTGGAGAACAACTGGAGCATTCATTTGGGAACACACGAAACATGATTCACGTGGATGAGCTGTATATATGTTTACATGTATGTGTTTCTATGTATCTGCTTATTTGTGCATATAAATCCTGAGAGATCTCTCCCCTGCTGCTGTGGATAACAAACCTCTGTCCTCTTGCAGCACAAGCTGGTAAGGCTGCCTGGGCTCCTGTCCTTATCTCACACTTCTCACTGTCATTGGCCCATAAAGGTACCTGCTGACATTAACAACTCATTTGAGCAGAATAACCAAAATGCTGCACTGGGAGGCCAGAAGCAATGTATGAGAATCCTGTCACTGAGTCTTCTGGCCCATTATTTAGGGCTGGTGGTGGAGCCAGGGCCATGCTGCAAGTCCAGGCTGTATCTCAACACACATAGGACAGACACAGACTGCCTGGATGGCCACGGGAGAACTCTCCTGCTTCCAGTGCTGGCCACTCACCAAAAACAAAGCCCAAAGGCATTGCCATCACTGGGACCCTGGAGAGCCATTCCAGGGCAAAGGCTTGTTTCAGTGAGGCTGCTTATGGGAACCCACAAAATGTTCCCCAAAGCATGGACTGTGGCTGCACCAGGCACGTGATTGATGGGCACACCAAGAAGGAAGATGTGCTTGGCCAGAGTCAAGACTGCCATTCCAGGGCTGCAATTGCAATCAGACACTGTAGTACATATGCTGTAAAAAAAGAGTAAACTGAAAGAAAGATGGGCCTTTTATTTCCCTGCACCTAAGCTGCAAGGAGGATACTTCTAATTGAAAGGGACATGAACAAGTGAATGAGCTTCTGCTTCTGTTACAGAAAAAAATAATAATGTTGTCATAAATGTCTCCACATATCTCAATGACAACTGCAGGGAACTATTAGCATTTGACCTTCCTGTGTGCCAAAGCCTGACAGAGTGCCCACCACCCAAAATGTACCAAGCAGAGTATGTAAGCTCCAGGTTAACTGAACTCAGTCAGATGAACAAAGACACGAAACTTTTGGCTGTGTGTACATCTCACTGAAATAAAGAAACAGCATCAGTCTGATCTTTTGTCAGGTCAGAGGAGCTCCTAAGAAAGATCCCTGTTTCATTTACCTCCTCTTGAACAGATACAACCCTCTTGCCTTTCTCCTTAACTTTTTTTTTTTTTTTTACATTTCCTGTATCTTGAAGGCCATGACTTCTATTACACAGTAAAGAGGGTTTGTTTCACAGATCATCAAGATGATCTGAGCTTGCACAATTTACACAATTCCTACTGAGTGAAAAACACTAAGTGCTTGTTGCTCATGTGCGAAATTCAGTGGTGAGCCATTGACCTACAGCAGTCAATACGTGATGGCAGGGGAGAGCAGACACTCCTGATGGCCACTGCTGGCTTTCATAGCAAGGGGAAAATAGACAAGTAAGTAAAATACGGCAGTGAAGAGGACCCTTGTCCTCTGGCAATACAGCTCCCGTGATGGAACACCCAGCATTTGATCCTCAGACAAAACCAGACTTGGACAAGTTACTTTGAAAGCTAATGCATTATTTTACCTTCTTTACTTCTCTTTACTCTTCTTTTGAGAAGCTAATGTGAAAGTAATTGGGGGAATGCCTTCATTTGTAAGGCTTGTGTATAAATCAGAGAAGTCTTGCTGCAAGCATTTGAGTCACTGAAGGTGGAACCAAGCTGACTGGCCAGCTCACACCTCAGTTCCCTCTGGGATCAGACACCAGTAGGCACCGTGTGTCTAAATCCCCAGAGTACCTGCCCCTTTCTCTTCACTGAAATCTCTTTACAACAGGACAAACCAAAAGGTGATACATGCCAGTCCCTAGCTTGTTTCTAGAATACTTATGAAAATGGTAAACAGGGTCAGAGACTATGTTACAGCTCTGTATGTGACAGCCTGCACTTAAGGAATCAGACTGGAAAGAGTCCAGGGCAAAGGAAAGATGAAAAGGAGAAGAAAGTGGAGATAAAAGTCAGTGGAGCGGCTGGAGTGTGTGCTAACACTGGGGGAGACTCTGCAGCTAATGATGGGATGACAAGCGTGCAAAGAGATTTGAAAGTGGAAGCCAAACTGGGAAGTCAGATGAAACGCTGGAAAAGGCAGGTGCTGAATTGTGTGTGATCATGGAAAATAGTGTGGAGAGAGAATGAAAGTGAGAACAGCAGAACAGAAAGGTTTTCAGAAAGGAGAAGAGACATATGTTGTCTGCTCTGCCAGGCACAAAGGAAAGCAACAGGACTCAGTGGCATCTCATCCCTCTCTGCAGCAGGCGGCTTGCAGACTCCATCCCCTCCAGAGCTATAGGGAGTCACAATTAAATGCAATGAAGTGGAATCAGATAGGCTGGAGCATTGTAGCATGGCACTGCGTGAAACCTGGAAGGTAGTCTTCAAATCCACCTGGAACTTGTTCTTCTGATCTGCAAGGAAAATTGTGCTCAACGACCTGAAAAAAAAAATTAAAAAGTGCAAGTTTACTGTATGATGGTAACACATTGAATTCTGTAGTAGCAGGGGAAGGAGCTGTGGATTCCCAAAGTGCTGAGACAGAACCAGTATACGCATCCAGCCCTAGACCTCTTGGGGCTGTAGGGGTCCCAGGAGCTCTGCTGTCAGGGTGGTCTTCTTAGGAGTCATCTTACTTCTCAAGTGTGAGGATTTTGAAATCTCTGCACAGCTGTCTACAGGCTCTTTTCTGAGGAGCAGAGGACACTGAGGCATTGTGTGTACTTTGTCTTCAGCAAGGCCATCTTAGTCTTAGGTTTGTGGAACTGGATACTTAAGCACCCACACCCTGTCCTCACACTGAGTGTCAGCTCAGTTGGTTACTCTCCGCTCTCTGCTCCAGTCCCATATGAGAGGGAAGCCCAGCCCTCGAGGTCTCTCCTTGACACAGGGGTGCAAAGATGCCTGCCTTCAGCCCATGCACTGGGATTCACAAAGGGCCTGTTTCCATTAAAACCAACAGCAGCCTGCCTTCAGGACAGACTCTGAGTTTCCCTATTCCCATCTCAAATGACAATGGGAGGAGGAGAGGTTATGACCAAGGGCAACTGGGGAGCCAGGTGCCTGCATCCTCAGCTCTTTCTTCAGGCTCCTGAAAGCCTGGATCGCTGTAGTGGGTTAACCATGGCTGGACACCAGGCATGCACCAAAGCCACTCTATCACTCCTCTCCTCAGATGGACAGGGGAGAGAAAACAAAATAAAAGGCTTGTGGTTGATCTAAGGACAATGAGAGATCACTCATCAGTTACCATCATGGGCAAAACAGATTCATTGTGAGGAAATTAACTAATGACTAATCATATCAGAGTAGGATAATAAGAAGTAAACCAAATCTTAGAAACACCTTCCCCCCACCCCTTCCATCTTCCTGGGCTTAATTTTATTCACAATTCTCTACCTCTTCCCACCAGCAGCACAGGGGGACAGGGATAGGGACTGTGGTTAGTTCATCACACTGTTTTTGCCACTGCTTCCTCCTCAGGGAGAAGAGGACTTCTTCCGCTGCTCCAGCATATGGTCCCTCTCATGGGAGAGAGTCCTTTGTGAATTCTCCAGTGTGAATCCTTCCCTTGGGCTACAGTTCATAAACTGCTCCATGTTTGGGTCCAAGGGTGGGCCTCTCCCATGGGGTGCAGTTCTTCCAGAACAGGCTGCTCCAGCAGGGTTTCCCCATGGGGTCACAAGTCCTGCCAGCAAACCTGCTCTAGCATGAGTCCACAGGTCCTGACAGGAGCATGCTTCAGCATGGGCTTCCCACAGGGTCACAGCCTCCTTCAGGCATCCACCTGTTCCTGTGTCTATCCTCCACAAGCTGCAGGTGGATATCTGCTCCACCATGGGCTGCAGGAGGAGAGCTGCCTCTCCATGGTCTTCACCATGGCCTGCAGGGGAATCTCTGCTCCAGTGCCTTCTTAAATATGTCGTTCCAGGGGTGCTACCACCATCGCTGGTGGGCTTGGCTTTCCCAGGGGTGCTGCCATCGTTGCTGATGGGCTGAGCCTTGGCCAGCCACCAGTCGGTCTAGAAGCTGCCTGGCACTGACTCTGTGGGACATAGAGGAAGATGCTAGCAGCTTATCAAAGAAGCCAAACCCCATAGCCGCCCCCAGCCCTGTTACCAAAACCCTGCCATGCAAACCTAATATATTCATTTCCCAGATCAGGAGTCCAGAACATCGAGTGATGGCTTTATCACCATCAGGGGGCATAAAGAAGAGTGAAGGAGGTTCATCTCATAAGGCTGAAAGTCTCATAGTGGCCAAACACACAGAGAGGCTGTATTTCCAATAACATGTCCTGTCACAGCCCATGGGTTAGCCACTAGCGTGGCACTGTGTGCTGGTGGCCAGGAGGAATCACAGGCACTCATCAGTTCAGGTTTTCCCATCTCAGCCTGGGATGCTGTTGCCCACTGTCCATGAGAAATCAAGGACTCAAACATTACTGCTTTATGTGTGTACTGGCACCCTTCATTGATGCTCCAAAACTTCCCATGTACATATAAAAGCAGCCCAAATCCAATGCTTCAGGAGTATGAGTAATGGGAACCTGACAGTATGTTTGAGCTTCCTCCTGAGTGAATCACAAACGAGCAACTGCTTTGGAAGATCCAGTAGCCAAGTTCCCAACATGAATATGTTTTATTAGTTGCATTTAGTTTTGTTTCTATTGGACATATATTTGTATTTGTCTCATTACAGGACAACACTCACAAAGCAGACAAATAGCTTTTGCAAGCTGCTGTTTAGTTGTTTCAGACTAGTTATGCTGGTCTCAGGAAGTCAGCCTGCATGCTTTCAGCTCTTATTTTCTCATCAAACAGGCCAACCTCATGCTAGCTAGTTCTTGCCCTTTCTTGTTTCAATCAGTTTGCACAGTGGCTCTTTTTTCAAGGATTCACATTGCATTTGCATAAGAACGTTAATGGAATAGTTTCAGAAATAAACACCCAGCTTAACCCTGCTGTGCCCTTAGCAAAATTCCTCTCCACTGGGAAGGCTTTTTGACATCTCCCTTCTCCTCCACTGGCTCATAAAGGCACACATAATAGAGGTCAAGCTCCTTTTGTGCCACTTTCAAAAACAGTGGCTTTCACAATAAGAAAACACATCCAGTGTTTCCTGTCTGGCTTAGGCAAAAGTCATAAATTGTTTTTTCCTGAGGGACCAAAGAAGGGTAAGACCAAAGCAGGCAGACCAGAGAATCTTAGGGCTGGCAAACTTCTGAACTTTACATTCAAGAAGGGTTTGATTAGCACATGTGGCTGGAGGTGGTGCTACATTCAGGCTCTGTTTTGCACATTTCACCTGAGGCAATGATGGGTTTTTAGAACAAAACACAATAATCCTAAAATTAGAAAATCCCAAGTTTCCCTGCACAGGGTACAGAGTCCAACTGTTGGTGTAGAAACAAACTTCCAGTGTTTCTTGTTTTGTTCACTGTGATTTTTGCATCCATGGCCACACTGTAATGTATTCCCAGTTCCAGCAAGAAAAGAGTAGAAAAATCTTTCTTTGTCTTTGAAATAGCTTGCACTTTACTGGTTTCTTTGAGGAGGGAGCAGATGTGTGCTTGGGCTCCTCCAACCTGAGCAGTATTTCAAGTGCCAGCTGCCACTCTCCAGCAGGCGGGGATGGTAATGCCTGTTTTATCCCATCCTTCATACTCACTTTCTCTTTTGCTATGACCTGTGCAGAAAGATTTTGCTTTGTCAAGGTTAATGGGATATTTATTCTACATTTGATCTCTCCATTTAAATCTTAATTACTGCCCTAGAAAGCTCCAGTCCGTGGAAATCAGTGTCTGTGTGTAAGTGAAAGATGGAGCCCTCAGCTATTTCACACTCCATGAAAGGAGCACCATGTCAGTTCATGTTGAGAGGTACCTCCATTTTCTGTGAGTCAGTCAATCATAGGTTTTCCTCAAACACTTCCCTCCCACCCCCAGTGTCATTCTCCTCCTTCATTGTTGCTCCTTTTCAAGCCTCTCTCCTCCCTTGCTCTTTGATGCATCTGTGAGGACACCCAGCTGGGGTGCACGGTCTCCAAGTCTGGGAGATCCTTAAACCCCTTAGGGAAAAGTTTCCTTTCCATGAAGCTCCATGTAGAGCACTCTTCTGGGGGGCTTCTGTCTACACCAGCCTAGTGAGAGGAGAGCTGGGCACTGCTGCTGCTCCTGCTGGTGCCAGTGGCCCACACAAAAGTCTTGTAATGAGATTGCAACATCACCTCCGGCACCTCCAACCTGGGTAACGTGGCAGGTCCTGTAGTATTGCACTGGGGGAATGAGGCATTTGAGCACGAAAAGCAGTGAAGATCTCTGCCTGTGACACCCAGCACCACCCCAGATCCTACTGACCAGGGATGCCCACCCAGCAACCTGAAGAGGAGCCAGCATGCCCTGCCAGGCCCTCATCTTGAACCCAAGCATTGCCTTTCTTGCCTTCATTTTTGGGGGGATAACACAGTGACACTCCATCATCATCCAGAGGCAACTCAGCCTCCAGGCTGAGGAGTCCTGGGTGTCTCTGGTGCCCATCATGGCACGGGCGCTGTGCCAGCTCACCTTCATTGTCACGGAGGAGCTGTATGTGAGCTGCATGGTGCAGCAGCTGGAGTGGGAGAAGCAGTAGGGTGTTGGCACAGCACATCAGGAAACTTGATGAAGCCCCAGAAGGATCAGTACCAGATCACAGTGAATGTGCAGATGGCACTGTGGACTAAGAGCTGCTGATACCTTCATCACATGGCCAAGGATTTCGGGGTGTCAGGGGATGTCATCCTCCCCTGCACGCACGTCACCAGCCCATGGGACCCAGAACCAGGGCACTGATGAAGTTATTGGTGGGGACCTCCAGAGGTTGGGTACCTCCAAGGGTTGTGGGACCTCTAGTGGGGGAAGAGACCTCCATGGAGATGTCTGAGGGTAGTGGGGACATCCATGGGGACTGGGACCTCTAGGGGTGGTTGGGAACCGCAGGAGATCTGTTGAGGAGATCTGTCAGTTGAGGACCTCCAGAAGCTCAGAGGACATGCAGGGGTGGGTATCAGGAGGGGTGACGTCCCTGCACCACGGTGGTCCCATCCCCAGCTCCATGTCCCTCTGCTCCCCAGGCAGCATACAGCTGTAGATTCTGAGGACACCTGTGTGGGGTAGGTGTTGGAGGAACCACAACCAAAAAAAACCCACATCAGGTCAGGAGCTTCTGCCAGGCGGGATGCAAAGCAGTACAGGCCAAACATCCAAACTGCGTCAGCAGAGCATGTTACGCTGAGCTGCACTAATTAGTAGCCTAAAGAGAAACAGCATCAGCATGGATGAGTTCTTTGAATCAAGTCTCCCTGCAGAGACCAGTTTGTGTATCACCCTTTCTGCAGCCATTGCACCAGCTCTCTGCTCTGGCTCGAGGTTGTTGTGTTGGTCTTCTCCCATGCTGAGGTCAGGTGCACCTGTCAGGCACTTTCTTGGGGGTCAAGGAGAGTGGTGGGGTCACTCAGGCTCATAGTACCAAGATGTGCTGGGCAGGAAGCTGAATGCTGTTTTGTGAACACTTCTGTTCTGGGCCCCATGAGTTCCAGAGGAGACAAGGTAAATTGGTTACCAGGAGGTGCTAGTAGTGACTCCTTGGTTGTCAGTAGGGAACGTTTGCACTGGGATGTGTTTCTGAAGTCAGGATTATGTGTGTTCTCAGACCTTTATACAGTATCTTCTGTAAAGAGAGGAATAGTTACATATCTAATATCTTGTAAGATTTTAACAAGCTCTTCACTAGAAAGTTACTCTGAACAATTATGTTTTCAGTATGGCCCATGAATATGTAAATGTAAATGATCATATAATAATCAAAATACTGGGACTCACTCAACAAGTCTGATTCATGGCTCTTTGCAATGCACTGAAGATAATGGAGCAGTTACAACTTGTCAAACATACATAAATTTGACTATGGGCAAGAGAAAACATTCTTAAATGTAGCTGCATGCCTCTTACAGACTTGCTACACTTAAGAGGTGAATGTCCTTCCAAGGCTGCTGCTACAATTGCAGTTATCAGAAGGTAAAAACACTCAGTCTCTCTCTGTATTTCAGTTTGAGGTAGCTTGGTGAAAGCAAATCCAAAGAGTGTGCCCAACTTGACTTTTCAAAGCTTGATTTTTAACAATTGCTTTGACATAACATAGATGTTCTATTGGTCATTAGTCCAAAATTATTTAAAAATTGTAGGTTACCAAAAGAACAAATAGAGAGAACACAGACAGCCATCTCCCATCACTGGAGGAAGGGAAGAGCTCTTTGTCTCTCTGTATCCACCTGTTGTCCCTGCAGTGCAGGACTACGGAGTGCTGGGCTCGAGGTTGTAGTCTAGACATGAGCATCATGTCTAGCATCAGTTTATGACACTCCACATTCTCCTGTTGAAAACTGCTCCATTCTTGGAATAAAAAGCTTTTTTTAATGCTTGCCCTGACTATCTTTTGCTGTGCTACACTATCTGCAACATTTAGTTGAGCCATGTCTTTCTGAGTATCCAAGAATAAGACAGTACTGCTCTTTTTTGCAGGATTCACATTTTTAAAAAATACCCAATTTTAAAAACAAATAAACAAACAGCAGCAGCAACAACAATAACAACAACTCCAGTAATAACTGAGACTCAGTCTTCCCTATTCTGTTGCAATAACAAGGTTAAACCATTCCAGATGTCTTCACTGCTCTGAGAGGCACTCCTGCTTACGACAGCTCTGACGCAGGGAGGGGAAACTCCTTTCGGAAGCGTCAGGACATGGCCAGCAGTGGTGATGCGTAATATTTCCTGTTATCATGGGATCTTTCATTAAATATGACAGGAAAACAAGGTGTGTCATGCTGGAAAAGCCATGCATGTTCCGTGTACTGTAGCCGCAGCCCGCGAGGTGGCAGAAGGAAGCGGGTGTCATCACTGGCTCAGCGTGCTCAGCCGCGTTCCTCTTGATTGCTGGTGTTTTGAATTTGAAAAGGAAGGCAAAAGAAAAAACAATTGAAGAACAGAAGCGTGTTTCACTTTCATGTAGAAACTTTCCTGAGGAGAAGACGATAAGCTACTAAGAGGATTGTTTACATACATTAAAGACAGAGAGGTGTGGAAAACAAAGGGCACTCTTCTAACACCGTGTATTTCAAAGTGGTAAGACAAATAACAGCAATGGCCAAGAATTATTTTATGCCTCTATGTGAAGTGGTGATTGCCAAGAAGATGCCTGCAGACAGCTCTGTTGCAATATAAATTTACACTTTATCAATCCAGCCTCCTACCAAGCCCACCTGGGTTGTATATTTATTGATTTGTTCATTGATCTGTTTATTAACCAGATCTCTATCCAGTGGTAATTAGTTAAAGACAAAAACAAAACCAAAAAAACTAAATGAACAAACAAAAAGAAAACAACCACTGAGAGCTTATTCAGCCTTTTGATCTAGCACATATTAAAATCCTGAAGGAATGCAATATATAAATTTATTTGGAAATCAGCAATCAGCTTCTCAATCTCCAAGAAACCTAGGTACTAATGAAGCTTCCAGGGGAATCCCACTACACACTTTACCCACACAAGACTGCAGCTCTCTCCTCCTTAGAGATGACATAGCGGTAGCATTACTAAATGGCATTTCTGATAGCCATGTACTTAGGGGATTTGCTTCCTGGCAGAGCTTGCCTCAAGTAGAAGGGTCCTATGTATATTTGTTAAGTCCCTTTGCTGGATTTCCAGCATGTCCTGCATCTTTTAGGATTATCTGCTGAAGGAAGCTCATGCAATCACCCAGTCTCATCCTGTATTGCAAAGGATTTTAAACCACAGCTGCAAGATGATGCTCTGCACAGTGTGATAGCTCAGCATTATGACTTTACTATTCATTTCCTGGAAAATGACCATAGAAAATGGAAAAATAATCTGTTGCCCCACTTAGCAAGGGGAAGGAGGCCAAAATGAGCTCATTACAACTCAGAGAGCAGAGAACCCCGCAAAAGACCTTCAAGTTGCCTGTGCAACCCTGTGCATGCCCCAAAGAGAAGGCTGTGATGAGAGCTCATGCTGTTGCATCCAAACACAAAGCTTAAAGTCTGAGGAAACCCAATCTTACTTGAGCTGTCCCTCATTCCTACATGTGTTGCTGCTAGGCTGGGGTCACGTGTTGTGTTTCCTAGATAAAAGTCAGTGAGGTCAGCTTAGACTGCCTTTATAGTAGATCTTAGTTAGACTGCTCACAGACTACATGCCTTCATTGCCCTCTCTACTCTGACAAACTTGGCTTGCTGGCCATTACTCCAATGCATTAGGAGTTTTGCTGGCTGGCTGAGCTGCCTGTGTTCTGGAGTCCCTCAAAGGAGGGCCCATGGCACTTGGTGCTCACTGGCTCACCCTGCAATGTCAGCCCTGCTCACACAACCTGCAGAAAGCACCTGGGGAAGGGGTCCCCTTTTCTATGAGGCTATTTCTGCTCTATATTCCCTTAATTAACTAAATCTCCATAGAGCCCTCCCACCAGCAGGCTGACACCGCCTCCTCAGGAGCCTGCGATGCTTCCCGTAGATCCAGCACAAGCATGAAGCACCCACCACTGGGAAATGTTCCTGTTCTGGTGCTCTTTGGGTACCAGTTTAGGTTCTCCTGTCTTTGGAAACTTCTAGTGCTTTCTAGTGGGGCCAGCTTGGTGCTTTTCTATTACTACAGAGTTCATATACTTATAGCACCACTGTGTAATTAACATTGCCATCATTTGCTGATGATCTTCATTTGTTTCTGTTGTGCTGCACTTTTGAGCTAATGCAGATATCACTATCAAAAAGATGACTGTAAAGTCATTTGCACCTGAGAGTTTCTTTGGATTTAGACCCAGTGCTCTTAGTTATAATAAAAACTTTACCTTAAAAAGTTAAAAAGCAGTTGAGCAGCAAAGTTAGGAAATCTGTTTTCCCATGAAATTATAGCTGGATTCTCTAGTGTCCAGCAAGACACAAACTCCCCCAAAAATTGTGTAGGTGGGATTTAATGTCTCTTCCATGTAGATTCTGTGATGTCTGAGAACACAGTTCACAGTGCAGCTCTCAGGGCCTGGGGAGGATGATCTGTGCATGGATGGCTGCCTCTGCTGATTAACTGCTACCTCACATTCAGACTGAAATCAGCCAATGGGTCCAAAATTGCTAGTGGGACAGACTGAATGGTTGTATAAGCTTCCTCTCCATGGGAAAATGCTCCAGAAGAATACATGGTCAGACCAACTGTGCGTGTAACTAACTGTGCTCTGAGTAAGCCAATTTACCTCAACCAGTCTGGTCCTGTCAATAAAACGTAACTACTAATATATGAGACATGCCAGTAAAGCCTAAGTAGCTCTGATAACATTGTGTATGGAACAGAAAGGTTAAGATAAAGTCAATGGAAAGAATTTAAAGCTGCCTGAGATCTGAGTCTGAAGTGGAGCCCTGGCATTGTTGGGATCCCTGCACTCAGCTGAGCTTGTAAAGGCTCCCCCAAGAGGAAAAGCTGCTAGGGACTGAGTGCAGGGTGCTACACTTGTCCTGAAGAGAAAGCCCTTAAAAATGCAATCATCATCTTAATTGCTGCTTCTGTCTGTTGGCAACAAAAAAGAGATCAGATCTACTTCTGAGTTAGTGAGCTTGCATGGACTGGACTTGCAACGTACTGCAAGGACTTGCAACATACTGCAGAGGCAATGGATGTCGTGCTAGAAATAAATTGGACTTTATAGCTTGAATAGATGCCAAGCAGCAAATCTGATCTCCAAAACATCAGCAAACAGACCATGAAGAGAAATTGGCAGAAAAATGCAGTGCTCAGCTGTCAAGAACTGCAACACGTCTGGCAGATGAGGAGCTCGGGGCCAGGTACTGCATTCTCTTACCACATGCAAGCTGCAAATGAACAACTGCACCTCTTTTAAATTCACTTCTATGCCTTCTGGAAAGAGTCAAACACAGGTAACAGCACTCAAAACAGCAGAGATGGGTTGATTTTCTCCCTATATTTCTCTGTCATCCGTAAGACTTGATTGAATAGAGAGCAGAACTGGAAAAGGAGGTCAAGTACCGCTGTTGTCTGAGCATTTGCCAGGCACCTAATGCCAATGGACCTGTGCACATCAGCACCCATGAGCAATGCAGTTTTACACATGCTTATCTTTTAGAATGCCTTGTGAGCGAATCGAAGTTAAGAAATTCTTAGTCCTACCTTTCTTAGACATTAAGAAATAATGTTATTTGTAGCTGATGCTATCTGTCATGATATTACTTCTGTTCTTATCCAGACTAGGGCTGGCTAAGGCTCTGCTGTGATGTGAACCTTTGGATTGCTGATGGCCCTCTTCAAAGCCAGTGCCTGAAGGGCAGAAGTGGAGATGTTATTGGAGAGCAGCGACCCCAAAGGGGTCAGAGTTTAAGTTCTCTGGGCTCTGCTGTGTCTTCAGTGGAGACTTTCATAGCAGGCTGGAACATGTTCTCCAATGCTACGCTTGTCCAGTCTGGACTCAGCCCTTTCTTTGAAGAATGGATATTGGATACTTTTTGAAGATTACTGGTATGGTGCTGAATATCACTGCTGTAGTCTCTCTGTTGCAGTACAATAGAACAGCTGTTTCCCCCTTAGAGTCTAAGTAACAAGATCCTGAGGCCCTTCCTAGAGGGCACTTGACACTTGGTCAGAGGCGCTAAGTGCTACCACTAGACTGCGCCAGGGCAAGTAACCTTAATGCTATAATCTGCTGTCTCTCCTATCACAAGCAGTGTATAAGCTGCAGGCACTCAGGAGCAACCAGGCTTTCTACCATGTGATCAAGTTGGTTCATCATTTCTGCTCCAGTAAATTCCAACTAAAACTCTTCAGGAGGCGCTAAGGTTAGATGAGACACAACATGCCAGTATGTTTACTAGTTTAATATCTTCTTGCCATCTGGCTTTGTTCCAACTGCTAAAACCAAATATTTTACACAGAGAAAGTTGTTGGCTGAAGTGATCACTGGTTTCCACCCCCACCATGCCTTTGCCCAGGGCAGGATGCTGATGTGTCATAGTCTCTGTGTGTTGTCAGCACATTCCAGAGAAACTGCAGCCATATCTAACATCACCACTGGGATTTAAGAATGTAGCTGTCCCATCATGAGACAGCTGAGAGCAGGGGATCCAGCACGTGAGGCCAGAGCACTCCACAGGATCATAAAACAACAGAGGTGTATAGTAAGCCTGCCATGAGCCTGCCTGGTGTCCTTCTGTTCTTCAGCGTTGTCATCTAATTCTCCCCAACGGCCCTGAGCAAATTCAGTGAGACTTGACCAGAGCCTTTTCTCTTGCCTGGGCTGCGTGTGGTTCCTCCCATCTCCTGCTCTTTCTCAAGACAAACATTTCTACCTTCTTTCCAGGTGGGTGTGGTAAAAAGCCACCTCCCGTGCTGAGACAGCAAAACCATACGTTCTTTCCCATATCATCACGGTTTGCCCAAGCACCTTGCCCTCCACAGCGCCTCTCTTAGCAAGGAGAGCCACATGCTCTTGAGCTGTGCAGAGCACTACAGTCATTTCCTAAACCAGACCGAAGTCTAATTGGTGGACTTAAGAGCTGCAGTGCCTGTGAGGAGTGTTAGTGAGGCTCTATAGTGCTGGCACAGGGCTATAGGGTTAGAGTGATGAGGAAGAGGGGATTTGAGCTTCAGAGTAGCTATGTCAGCCTGAGTCTTTCAGTGTGTTTTACATGCACACCTGCATCTGGATACTCCTGGAGGCTGCCAAGTCAACAGTGGTGTCAGAGCATCCATAGGGGTTAGTGAATATCAGGGCATCCATAGGGGTTAGTGAATATCAGGCTTTGCAGGTTTTTTTGTGGAAAGTTTGCTTGGTATAGAGAAGGGACATCCAGAGAAAGATCTGGGGAAGATCCTCAGGACTTTTGGGCACCCAGTAAAGCAGTCAGGACAGGGACTGTTGGACATTAGTGAGACCTGGACCTGGTTACCCTGGGAGGCAGGTTGTCCACAGCAGTCTTAAGAACTCAAGAGAGAAATACAGGTGTCCTGTTCATAGGCTGATGAATACCATGGGAACAGACTGGGATCTGACTGTACAAAATCTCAACAAATAATTGTTAATGGGAAGCCATCCTCAGTGCCAGTCTTCTTACTAGTGTTGGTCCCACAAGGACCTGTTCTTACAAAGCACTATTCAATAGTAGCTCAACCTCTTTGGTTTATCAAACAGAAAGATAAAAGAAGGATCCAATCCTGATTTTAAGTATCTGAGGAAAAGATTTCTCTCACCAAAGAACAATATCAGAGAAAAATAGAAAAGCAACAAGTCTGGAAGGTCATCTCCAGTCTAAATTTATTTTGCTTAAAGGTGCACAGTTTAAAATAGGGAACAGGTGAAGTGTGAAAGGATTTATGTTGTGCAGGCAGCCTTTGGTTTGAGCTTTATACAGATGGAGTTGTCACCATGGATGCTAGGACATAGGGGACAGTACTGGGAAAAGGCTAAGGCAGCTGGTTTGGAGAAGGGTACTCCGGAGATATGGGAGTAGGAAGGTTCAGGTAGGATGGTAAGGGGCTGCAGTCTCTGGGAATGGAGAGAACGCAGCAGGCAGGTCTTTAAGCTCCTGTGTAGGCACAGACAAGGTTAGGGCTTTGTTTTCTAGCCTGGGTTTTTTGCCCATGGAAGCATTGTAAAAGACACTTTCCCACTGGGACAGACATGCAAGTCTCCAGCATCAGGCATTTCCACTTCACTTCATTATAATTTTTTATAGCCAGGTTGCAAGACCACAGTTTTTCAAATTAGCTTTACAGACAAACAATCATGTTAAAATTACTCTTCGTTTTTTTTATCAAGTCGTTTAAATTAGAGCTTTACATTTTTCTAGCCTAGTAAATACTAATGTGCCAAGTCTGTACCTAATGTTACCTCACAACCAGGTCTTGGGACTCTCCTTCAGTGCTATTCTGTCTTGCCTAATTGGAGATGTGCACTGACTGTTTTCACAGAAGCATTAACTCATCCTCCTTGGTTTTCTATCACAGTTTCCAAGCAAAAGCCAAACTAAAGGACTGAGTGAAAAAGCAGCCCTCTGCCCGTGCTGCTCAGGCACCAGCCATATAGTAGGAAAAGGGTTTTCCATTCCTCCATCCCATGACAATCTCTCTTAAGAGTAAACTTTTGAACATCTACAGACATAACTTCGTATATTCACAGTAACTCAGCTGCAATAATTCTGACAATCAGCACAGATATTCTGTCTGGCTGCCCCACAAGTAAAGTCTTTTACCTCTACATAGTTGCTGTCTTTTGGCATTTCTGGCTCCTTGCAGTAACGTGTTTTCTGCTCTGCTCCACATCCCATAGCATATTGCTCTGCTGCAGCACTCTGCGATCTTTTGCAAACAGCAATGGGGTCCAGTGGCCTGGTGCAAACCAAATCATTCCCCTGATTTCTCTTGCCAGGTCATATTTATCCACCAGTGTTTGTGAGCTAGACCTTACTATGTTCCAAGCACTGTCAGCAGCTGGCAGGAAACACTGGCAATCAGAGCAATCCCCACAGCTCTGTTTGCAGCAGGCTCTTTGGATTCCTGCCTTTAAGTCATGCAGTGACTTCAGAGTGAGTGCAATGAGGCATCTGAAAAGGAGAAAGTTGAAATCCAGCAGATGTTTCTTGCTGATCTCTTCCTGAAGCAGTAGACTGCTGGGACTGAGCCAGCACTGCAGACTTGGGAAAACCAGCAGTGTGTGTGTGCCACTTTTGGATGTCCAAGGCTGCTTTCCTTCCATGGGGAACATCCTATAGCTGCAGAACCCTTTCCTGTGGATTCTCTGTGCTCATTCTGGGTGTCATTCTGAGATGCACCTTCGGCTTGTTGCTTCCTTGCCCAGCAAGATTTTATGTGCTGCTTGGACAACAGAAAGAGCTTCTCACCCTGCCCTTAGCAGTTCTAGAATGGCAATGAAATCTGCACGTGGATGACTGAAAGACAGATGGAGAGGCTGGCTCTGCATGAGAAGTAACTGCCCCTTCCACAAGGTACAGTAAGGAGCTACCAAAATATTTCTAGCATCAAGCTGGAGTGTTGCAGGTGGGCTGAAGAAGGAAGCAAGCAGAGATGGTGGATGCTTTGAGCCACCTCGACACACAGGCATCTCTGGGATGTACAGCCACTCAGAAACTGAGGGATGCATTTCCCTCCTCGAGGCTAGAGGCCAGTTGTCAACAACATTGGCAAATTTATGAGAGGTTTTAATCACAATTGCTGCAAATTTTAATGTGCACGTGACATCTGTGGATTTTTTTCATGCTTCATACATGTATTTTACCGGTGGAGAGGAGGGAAATCTTGGTATTTTGAATTAATTTAAAATGTACAGATATATTTGTTTTCGTGATAAGGCAGGGACTTGAACACGTACAAGACTCAAAAGCATGAATGGAGGGCACACACAAAAAAGGGAATGATTAATTGGAGTGCATTTAAAAATAGTAACTGTACGTAATGCTGTGCAAAGCTAAAATCTATTTTAAACTGTTTATATAGAACGGAAGCGTATGTTCTCAAGGTCTCCAGTTTGTCTATGTGGGTTGGTCAAAAAAGTTGCGACATGCTGAGAAAGGCATTTGCACATTGTTGTTTTTAGAAAAACTCACTTCCAACAAAATGGATTTAAAAGAGGAGAGTCTGCAAAATACTTAAAGATCACAAGACAATCTTTGCCCATGCTCTCCAGGAGGTGCATATACCTTGCCAGCCTTTTGAGAACTGCATCTCCATGCTTCTGACTGCCTCCATCTCTGTCACTCTTTATGAGCTTTCTCCTCAAGGCCTCACATTTTTATCTCTCAGAGGATGTGGGCAGCTCCATGTTGAATCCTCCCTTGTACATTTTTTTTCCCTTCCAGTGGAGAGGAATGCTCAATGAAGTAGCTCTGTCCATGCTTGCTGGAAAGGGTCAGGAGCAATGAGAGGGAAAAAACCAAACCCAGAGACACAAGGCAATTAGTGTAGTCTCTGTGCCAGCAAAAACAAACCAACACACCACACAATCTACCATCAACTTTGGGATGCTCTTCCTTAGGTTTATCTTAATTTAAGGTTTGGTGCAAAAGTATTTTCACAGGCTGCCTTGTTGCACAAGAGCTCATGGTAGAGGTGAGGTAGAAGTGACAGTTATATCAAATTTTAGAAAAGGTTAGCAAATGCATGGGCACCTGGGATGCTGCCAGCTCACTGTGGGTGTGGAAGGGGACACTGTCCTCTTCTCTGTGTGCTTCTGGAGTCTACTGATGGGAGGAGTAGTACTGTGAGGAGCACTGGGAGCTGTCAATGTGGTGGACACCACTTGAGGTTGTCCCCGTTCTGGAGGATACCACACATCAGGTGTCCCTGAAATAAAAAGGCTGTTCAGAAAAGCAGCAGGCAAATCAGGAAAAGACGCTCCACTGCTGCTAATGGAGCTGGTCCTTCAAAACGAACATGGAATTGGAAGGGTACCACAAGCCTGAGGTGCCCTGCCAAGAGAGATGCATTGCTGTGCCAGTTTCCTTCCAAAACAAAGCATAGTCTTTCGGCTTTCCTTCTCATTTTGTTCAGTCTTCCTTTTTCTTCCCTACTTTTTCCATTTTTAAACCTTGTGGATCAGCATACTGTGCACTACAGGACACCTGGTTCTACAGTAACCTGCAGAAAGAGGCATACCATCACGTTTAAAATATTTCTTTTTACAGTATATATGTATTGTGATTTGGTATCATCTCATACCAGTGCAGAGCTATGAATCTATTAAGTCTGTGAAACAAACATATGACTTAAGATCTCTATTTTTTTTGTATTTGCCACAATAGCAATACTGGGCAAGTCCATGAGGTGCCCCCGTCCTGGCTACAGGAAAGTAGCACACAGCAGTCAGGGTCAGTGGAGGGACAGGAGTTAATGCTGTGTCAGGGAGGCATGAACTGGATGTATGAAAGCTGCAGCTGTGGCTGTGAAAAATGCCTTTACAGGAAAAAGAACTGTATGTTAACACGTGGGGGAGTGAGGAGGTCAAAGTCCACAAGGTAGAGAAAGGGCAAATGAACAAAATGCTACCTAGCCCCTGAGCTAGGATAGGCACTGCTGCAGGATGTTTTCTGTCAAACTGTACTAGCTACCAGGATTCCAGCCTGGTTGGAGCTCTGCCTGCAACCATGACATCCCATCCATGATATTCAGTGATGCTGGCTCTGACCTACCATCGCATCAGCCTTGAATATCCTTTCAAAGGATGTTGGCTTCAAAGCCTGGGTCTTACAGCCTTCAACTGTAGAGACAATCTTTGCGGATCTGTGTTTGTGTCAACATTGGTCCACATCCACAAAATCTAGTGAGAAGATTGCTGTCACTTGAGGGCCCAGGGCATGTCTCCTTCCCTTCCTTTCACTTCTTCAGATGTGATGAGGGGTCATGGTGGGGCACCAAATAAAAACACTCCGTACACAGGCATATGGTACCAGCATGTTACTCCCTGTGAGTGAGTGGCCAAGGGCAGCCCTCAGCCACAAGTCAGCATTTAGCCAGTGAGATGATGTGTGATTAATGTGACATTGGGTCAATAGTGAGTGCACAAGCAAATGAGCAGGAAAATGACACCCCAGTAAGTGTGGTAGGGAATGGCAGTGGGAGGGCCTGGCAGATGCACAGGGGCTGATTCAGAAGGGAAGTGCAGCCCCACCTATGCTGTTGTGAGCAAGCTTGCCCTGTACCTCACAACAACTACTTTCAAAATGGGTTTAATAACACATGTCAAAATGTCAGCTGGTTCCCAGCAGGGAACTGTGCTGGGGACACCAGTCACACATTATAAGGCGAGACAGCTCAAACTGACCTGCGACAAAATCCAAGTGTCCAGAAGTCGCTGTTGAGCAGAACAGGTATTTTGATCTAATGACAGAAATTGTGTCTATGAGCAGGCAAGAAAATGATGAGGGGCTGGAATCCCAAGAGACAGGAAATAAGCATGAGAATAACAAACAATCAAGACTGTTTTAAAACAAACAAACAAAAAACTAAGAAATAATCCTGCCTTATGGCATTGCTTCTGCCAGTTCCCTTTGCTCCTTTTCTCCTCAGTAGACTGGCATTTTGCTTTTTTTTGATCACACTGTTCACCACATTCATCCTTGGGCTTAAACTGGAGCCTTGTTTCTCATCAAGAAGATAATAGTCTTTTTTTTCCTTTTTTTTAATTTAGACTATTTTTAGAGGCTTCATAAGAGCTAAAATGCCTCATCCATATCCTTAAGAACCTGTGTTTTCTATGTGTACGATACTGCTACAGATTTCAGTGAATTGTAACCAGTGAAACATTTTCATGAGGCTTGGCTTTGGGATAATAAACTCCCTGCATTTGGTCTACACTTAACTACCAAGAGGTTTGATTTTCATTCTATTTTAATGCAGAATACTCTGGGGTTTAGGAGATTTGAATTTTAGAATGGATGTTAAATTAGAAAACAACAATTAACAAAAAGCACACAGGAAAGCACTGCAGTGTATTTCTAGTAATTTTAAGACATAAAGACAAGTCTGTTCAGACTGAACATTTCACTCTAAAGCTTGCTTTTTTTATGTATTTTAGTTTCTATTTATACTTTCATTCATACACTCTGGCTTGGTTCACCTCATGTGGGAGCAGCACAAAGCAAAGGAAGTCCATAAGTCAGGTAAACTGCAATTACCATGGGCTCATTTTGTCAGAGTTATGCAAAGCATCCAGCACAAAGACTGGCCTGGCCTCTCTAACACTCACCACATCTACTGTCTGCCTCTCTGCTAACCTGCACACATGCATGGAAATATCCCCTTTGGTGTGACAAGTTAGTTTCATGCAGTGAATAAATTTTGAAAAATTATCTAGAGTGGATGGGAAGTTTTCCTTACTATCTTCATAGCAGAAATCTCAGCTATGGGGACTCGTATTCTTTCACCCTGGGTTTTTGCTCCCTAACAGTCTCTTTGGAACCACCTAAATAGCAGAGCCATGATTTAAGCAATACAGGGACCAATGCTGTGACTGGATTCTACAGCACAAAGAGACAGAAGACAGAGCAACCAGAGAGACAGCTGCAGTCCCCTGTCCTGCAAGGAGATCCTCTGTTCTCCCAAAAGCAGAAGGTTCCAAGACCACCCAGAGCTCAGTGTACGCTCAGGCAATCTGCTTTATTTGAAATTCTTGTCCAGCCAGATGTATAGCAGTGCCATAGTATGGGGACACTACCCTTGAAAGCCATCTCCAGTTCCACATCTGATGACAGCAGTCATCCAGGAAAGAAGCCACTTCTTCTCTTGGCAATCTTCTGCCCGATGAAAGCGAAACTTCATTCTGAAAGCCACCTGCTTGCAAGCAGAGGACACAAAATGCTTCCCTCTCCACACCACTCTACAAGCAGATGCACACATGCACTTTGAGGGTTTTTTAAACTTGTTTATTTCCATAAAGTTCAGAACCTACCAACAAGATATTTTAATGCAGTGTGGATTGAACTGCCCAGGTATAAGCATTTTCAATGCTATCAGTATAACATAGAAGGCATAGTTGCAAACAGGAATGTTAGGAAAATAGGGTTAGGAAATCCATTTTTATCACAGGCTTATGTTTGACTGTCGTAAATGTCACATCTAGACCTACTTTCAGTGACTTAAGTGTCAGAAATCTGCTACATGGTTCCCCTGTAATTGTTATCATGCTCTGAGCATGACTCATAATGATGTCCCAAAACATTCACTCTACTGCTTTAGGGATTTTTTTTTTTTATTGCATTTTCCTCTGTCAGATCAGAACATTACAATCATCCACCCTAAGCCCTGTAAAACACCACGCCAACACATCATAGTTCTTCTAGTAACCATATTATGTTTGCTTTTTTGCCCAAAACACAGAACTGTTCAAGATGTCAGGCTATTGTTACAATTGAAGTTACAATTGCTCAGTGAGTAGCAGAACATCATCTCTAGCCAGAGATGCTGCATCTATTTTGCTTTTCACAGACATTCAGCCTTCCTCTGGGATATATGAAGATGTCAATAGAAAATAAAGAGCTCCTTTACCCTTCCTTACAGGGCCTGCCTACATCTATATTCATGCAAGCTAATACCTTTCAAATCATCTGCGCTGTGGACACAGCCTGTAAGTTTCCTCTGTGGTCTTTGCCAGAAGCGTCCAAACCACGTCTCCACTTTCAACTTGGAGAAAATTCTGCTTCTCATCTCAGGCCACTTCCTTCTGCTTTCAACTCATTTAACCCTTCAAGCCTATGCATAGGCCTTCTGTGTGAACCGCAGCCAGAACAGAATCTCATCCTCTTTGGCATCCCTGCCTGCCCTCATCTCCAGCCCCTTCCCTACTGCCTCTCCTGAGCCACTTATCGGGATCGCACTGAGGAGGAACAGCACTATTTTTAGGCTGCGCCTGTACTCTAACTAAGCACAGAGGAATGTGGCTAGGAGCCGAGCCTGCTGGGGAGCGGCGGTGCTCCGAGGGCAGGCAGTACCGCATCCCCCGGGCGGTACCGCATCCCCGAGAGCTGTGGCACCGCGGGCCCGGGGCTCGGCACAGGGGGCTCCCCAGGACACCACCGGGGCTGCGCTCCCGGGAACCGGGCGGGCAGGGCCGGGCTGTCTGTCCTGGTTGATGTCCGCTAGGGCGCAGCGATCGCTGTCCCCGTGCGCCCCACCACAGACTCTTCCCAGCGCGGGGCTCCTGAGAGCCCCTGTCCGCCCCAGCGGCCCCCCCAGGGGCCAAAACAGCAGGATCCCGAGGCCGGGCCTGGCAGCCCCGGCCACCCAACCCAGCTGCTGTGTGGCTATCCGCTCGGGCCTTCCGCCGCCGGGACTCGAACCCGTGACCCAGGTACCGCCACTACCCCTGGGCCGCGCTCCCGGCGCAACCCCCACCCC
>VYXB01009194.1:103159-181219 GCA_013397135.1 Pachyramphus minor | reverse complement strand
CTGCCTGGCCCGCCCGAGGGCCGCGGCCGCCCCCGGTGCCCGCGCGGCGTAGGCCAGGCTGGGCCGGGCCGTCCCTGGCGGAGGGGCCGCCGAGCCCCGCGGGAGCACCGGGGAGGCCTCAGGCGGTGCCTCCCGCCGCTGTTTGTCTCTGGAAGTGACAGCGGAAGCAGCTGTCGGTGTCCAGTTTTAGGACTTGAAACTCAGCTCGGGCTCTGGTTACTTACAGGGAGATGACCCGGTGTGAGGCACTGCCGTGCTGTGGCTTCCAGCCGCGGTGCCCGCGCTGCTGCTGCTGCTGTGACTTGGCAGCAAAAAATGCTGTTACGATTTGCCATCAGTTATTTTTTTCCCATGTGTTCGGTGTTCTACGTGCTCACGCGTTCTTTATTTGGAAGCAGCAGACCGGTCTGCTGGACTCTCTGAGGGTGTGCCTGATAAGGAAAACAACACTTACCTGCGTTGAGCAATTGAAATACTGATTTAGCTTTGTTGATGAGCTCACCATTCTCTTAAACGAGCTTTGGGATATAATGATAATCTAAATCTTAATTTTCTTTGTGTTTCAGGAACACTCTCTGTCACCTGTATTAATGTAAATTCCAGTATTTAAACTCTTGGATTTTTGGTCTTGGGCATAGTATGGTGGTTGATAGCAGATGTTTTTGGTCATATTTTCTTGTCTGTGACTTAATTAAAACCAGCAGTTGCCAAGTACATGCAAAAGCTCAGTGTGGTTGGCTGTTACAATGTTCTGCTTATCAAGGCACTAAAATACAAAGTAATATGCAAACACTTTGTGAAAATAAATTTTTTTTGTTACATCTGACTGTTTAGTGTTGAGACCCCCCTGACTTCAGTAGGATTGCTGTAATGCTGGTGAAATAGAAGCAAAATAAACCTGTGGTTCCTTCCAGTATATGCAAAGCTATTGCCAATATCTCATTTTTTCCCCCTTATTTTAAAATTTTAAATGGGAATCCAGTGTTCTGGTTGAGCCATGCTGTATATAAACAGTGTGAGGCCCTGGCCAGGGTGTAGCATACAGTGAAACATAGACTGGTATTTTTAGTCTTATTAATGTTCAGTGCTGTATCTTATGGAAACTGTTGAATGCCACATGTATTTCTATGTGCTTGTTAATGGAATTTGTGGTCAGTTTTGTTAGCCATATGGACTTCTAAATTCTTTTAGAGAAACTGAAAGGGAGCAAACGCTGAAGATGTGCTGTAGTACTTCTGCAGAGGGTTCCGTGGTGGTGGTTGACACAGTGAAAGAAGCGGGCGGTGGCCCGACAGGTGCCTCTCAATCCACAGGAGCTGTTCTGGGTCTCAGGACTGTTGTTTTGCTATTAGGCACTGTGATGTTACATGTCCAGAAATGCTCACAATACCAGTGAATTTTCACATGTTGGAGTTTCATGTAGATTCCATTTTCATAATGTTTTTTTGGGCTTTTCACACATATTTACTGGAGGTCAGTCACTGTTTGGATAGGCCTTTCTCTCGCAGCTGGAGGCCGTCTGCCCTGGTGGGAAGGACTGTATGACAAGCCTCCACCAGAGTGGTCTGTCCCATGACTGCTGAACTTGGAGCAAGTGCCCAGGTCATGTGGAGGGACAGTGACCAAGCAGCCATTCTCCTGGGAAAGCTAAACTTCTCTAGTTGTCTTGAGAACAATGGACTCTGCTGGCTGTGCTGTGCTTGGGTGGTCAGTCCTTTGCTTCTGAGAGAGCTGCACAACTGGATTGTGCCTGGGCTATGAGGGACTGAGAGAAAGACAACAGCAGAAATTGGGCTGCTGGGTTACATAACCACACTCAGAGTCATGCTCTGTTGGCGTGCCCAAATCCTGCCTGGTGTCTGCTCTGGGGGTGGGGCACAGACTGAATTGGGTGTCTCTGGTGGGCTGGGTGCAGGTGCAGCATTGCTATTGGGAAATATGATGTCTTGATGCTCCCTGAAATGTGACTCTTGCATCTCATTTCTTCTTCTGGTGGACATTGTAGTGGCATATGGGAATAACATTTGCTTTCTTTATGCTCCTATGTTATATAGAGTAATGACTTCTGATGGGAGCAATTTTATTTCTTTTCAAGAAATACATATGCATGTAAAGTTGGCTGAAAATAAAAAAAAAATGGCCACCTGTAAAAATACCCTTCAGTAAAGAGGGGTGAGCTGTTGTTCTTGGTGTTCCCACCTTCAAAGCAGCTCACAAGCACTGACCCCAAAAGACACTAATACACGTTGAGTAATACTTCGATTTGCCTTTCTTGAAACTTGCTTCAAGTTCCAGAAATAAAGGCTGAGTCGTAAGCTTTAAGGGGAAAAAAGAAAATAACAACAAACCCCCAGAATTTTTCGGTACCTTTGGAAGTAGAGAATATGTTTCTATTAACTGCAAAGGAAACTTTTAATTATTCTGACTATTGAAAACACTTCTCAAAAGTAGACCTTGAATCTTTGTAGAGGAAGAAATCTTAGAACAGCCTAATAATTCTGGTGCATATTTTAAAAGTGACACTAAACCCAGCGTCTTTACATAGTGAGGAACAGATGCCTTGTATTTGAGTTATGGGAGTTGTAGGCCTTGTGGACAGAGTGCATGACTGCATTGTGCTCATCGTTATGGCTCCTGAGTCAGATAGCAGCAGTAGTTTCTCATGTTTGTAGACTAAATGTCTTCTTTTTGTTTGTAGATATGGCTCGTGGACAGCAGAAGATTCAGTCGCAGCAGAAAAATGCCAAAAAGCAAGCTGAGCAAAAAAAGAAACAAGGACATGATCAGAAGGCTGCAGCCAAGGCTGCCTTGATATATACCTGCACTGTCTGTAGGGTAAGAAGAACTGAAGTCAAAATAGTATCGTAGGGAGGTCTGTCTTCCAGCCTAGAGCAGAATTTTTAGAAGATTGTATAGTGGAAACTAAAATACTTAAAGTGGTTGTTGAGCTTGTAGCTATAAGAAGCATTTGCGTCTGTTACGTGACTTGCTTACAGATTCAGCTGTACTGATAATTGAGATAGGAGAAAATCAGAGGGCATGTACAGGTCTGGTTTGGGTAGTTATTTTGCCTTTTGTATTGCAGTGATATGCATGTACTATTAGTGCGAGATTGCTTCCTGTTCAATCTCCAAATGGAAACATACTTTTTTTTTGTGATGGAATTGGCCCGTCTTGGAATCACTTGTTACTAATGTTGATGCAGAGAGGGAAAGCAGTGGTGCCAAAAGCTTTAGTGTAAGTTTGATACACAGTAACTTTTGCTAGAATAATTTACTTGACAAGAGAACAGAAATGCAAGCCCTAATCAGATTGCACATTTCCTTCTGGCTGGTTTTCCTGAAAGTGCTCGTTTTGGAGCTGAAGGATAAACTTGCTGGTTTTCATTTGAATGGTCAGTCCCAGAATAGATTTGTCGTTTTAAACGTCTTAAATAAGATTCCAGGTTAAGGGTTGCTCCCTTAAGTACTTGTGAAATCAGGCTGCAGTATCCATCACTTTGGACAGTGGATGCCTGCAACTGTGTTGCAGCAAAGGTCTGAGATAGTTTATGCCAAGTAGATCAGTTCATGCCATATAACTTTTTGGCCTATTGATAAACAAAAGAAATAGCTTTCTTAAAGATTTGGTTCTGAAAAGAATAAATGTTTAAGGTGTTGAAAAAGAAGGTAGTAAGGAGGTTTTCCACCAAACCAACATGTGAAGTGTAAGATATGCAGGGAGATACTTAGCAAGAAAAGCACTGTTGATGGACATGTCAAAACATTTCGATAGTAGTGCTTAAAAGCACCTCTGAGAATAGAAGGTTAAATACTCTATCCTACCCTGCAGCTAAATTAGTGGTGCTTCTCTCACTAGAGCAGTGTCATTGGGGAGACAGTTTGCTTCAGGGAAAAGAAAATAAAACATAGTAGGGAATAGGTTTTGTAGCATTATTTAACACTTATACTGTGCATAAAGTTTAATGTCTCTCTTTAATCAGACTCAAATGCCGGATCCCAAGACCTTCAAACAGCACTTTGAAAGCAAGCATCCTAAGACTCCACTTCCTCCAGAATTGGCTGATGTTCAGGCGTAAAGTTGTCTACAGGTCATTACCTTAATTTTTAACTGATTGTCTGAGAAAGCTGTATTATAAATCAGGGGTTTTTACCACCAGCAACTGGGACTTAAAACTTACTTCATTTCTTTTAATATAAAAATTACTGTAGGTAAAAGTTAGACCCCTGAACTGTTAAAAGGTGAAGCAAGGAGCAAGCTAATACATAGCTGGGTGAAATGGCTGTTGCATTTCAGTGTGCACAGAGATTTTAAAAGGGATTAATGTTATTTCAAATCTTCATTCTTAGTGTTGTAGGAATAGTTCCTTATTTAGTTCTTGCTTTGAAATGTTAGTTTTGCTTTGAACAAGAGACATAAATACAATCTGTCACTACAAAACATGTAATGGAGACAGTCATTTAGGATATTTCTGACAATTGAGCCTTTTTGTTCACAATACACAGGTGAGTGCAGATTTTTCTGCATTCAAATACAAAACTCCTGTGTTAACTGTAGAAGTAGCCAGTTCTTAGGCTGTAACTGGAAGTGGTTATAATAAAAGGCTGAAACGAGGTAAAAAGCAGTATTATGGTATTTCATTCACGCAGAGATAAGCAGCATTGTGTAATGGTTCAGCTTAACTGAGTTGTTCTTGTTTTTTATAGGTGAAGTCATGACACCTATTGACTCTTCTACTGTCAGACCTTACATAACAAACCTGCAGCTGCTTTTCTAAAACTGTTGATCAGCAAAAATGAAGGGGCTACAGAAACATTCATATTTTTATGCTGTTCCCTCTTGGGCTTCATGAAAAGACAATTCTGTGTAAATGTACAGTTGTGCCCTATTTGGAAATCCTGAAAAATCAGTCCATACTTGTTATAAAAAATTTTTTACAATTGTAATTATACTGATGTTCATATTGTGTAAAATAACTCACTTAATAAAGTAGTACTTTGATTTTACAATATCACAGATTAACTCCTTGTAGAAATTCTGTTTCAACTTTCTGCATTATCTGCCTTATAAAAATAATAAAAACACAAAAGTGGAATTTTCCCCATCCTGCCAAAACATGAGCAGTATCATTCCACTGAAAGTAATGTACATTACAGTAAATTAAAGTGGAAAGGGAAGCTGCTCATATTTACTGTCCAGTGTGCTGCCTGCTTGAGCCCAGTCACTAGTGGTCAAGCTGATGGCTCAAGGCACAGCACTTGCCCGAGCAGCTGCATGAGAATCATGAGACTTCCTCCTACATTTTTGTCCTGGGTATTGGAGCCTAAATACTGCAAGCCATTTCGAATGGGATTCCTTTACTGTGAGGGATCATGTTGCTTGAAGTCATGCACTGGAGAGGCTCTGGTTATGCTTTTATCCTTTCTATTTAGGTAGATGGCTGAGGAAGCTGAGGGGTGGCAGATTTGAATGCTTCTGGGTATGCTGGCTTGAAAAATGCTTGCAAATACTAGGTTAAAGCAACTCTGCTCTTAGTTGAAAAATGGGTTTGAAAATATTTTTAATGATATTTTGAGCAGTCAGCCACACATGTTCCCCCTCAAATGTGTCTGGTTATTTCTCTCTTCAAGAAATACATAAAATAGCCAGCCATTAATAACCTTCCTTTACAACCAGCTTAAAATAAGACTGCAAGAGCCAAAGTAACTAAAATAATATGGCTACTTAAAGAAATCTGATGTGATTAAAGTTACGTTGACAAGAAAAAGCTGGATAATAACTCTGGCCAAGAACATTTGAGCAGATAAACGTAATCATCCTTGAAATGTTCTGGGCTGAGTTCTAATCCCAGATGTACAGCACAGAAGTGGAGAAACATCTGAATTGTGCTAGGTCTGATATACAAACTTCTGTCTTTGGCATTTGGAGGGGGCTTATTTAAGAGCTTTAGTTTTGACCCTGCAGTAAGAAGCAATATTAGAATTGCTGTGATTTGTGAGTTGACAATAGATGTAAAAATTTTCCAGTCCAACTAACCCTTGCTATGCAGCAGGACTGTACATCTGGCCTTCAAATGGCTTCCTAAAATCTAGGACCATAGTCTCAAAGACTCATTCACTTAAAAGAATGCACTTGGTATTTTATTATATAAAGTCAAAGCCTTTGTCTTCGTCCACTCATTTGCTTTTTATTGAACTACTTCTGTGAGACTAGCTTCCTGTCCTCTTTACTGTGACAGTATCTCTGTAAATACTTACTTTGGCATAAAGTTTCTCTGTATTATAGTCACTCTGGGATAACCTGTATACCACTTAACTTTTATAGATAATGTTATTCTCCTCAGTGTAATCCACTACTGCACTTGTACACCTGACATCAGAATGTAACGCTTGATTTATTTTTCTTTAATGTTATCAATACTTATGTCCCGACAAACTGGCTCCACAAGGCAAGAAATCTGCTCTCGACCTTTGTGCTGTATGGGGGAGAGGTACTTCAATGTTCTAATGCTGTAGTTTGTCTAAGAATACTCTGAGTGCAAATGGATAAAGATGTTTCTTGCGCTGATTGGTATTTGATAATCTGGTTTTACTTTGAAAAATGTTTGGGGATGTATCCCTAGAGCTTGGTCCTGAGGTGAAGTATATGTTCTATTCCTTTAATTCAGACTGTGTAGCATTAAATAAAAAGACTTTGTTTCATAAACCATCTCTCTTAATGAGCACTGAAGAGTTGGAAAGCTGTATCTGTAGTGGGATGATTAACTTCAGTTAGAATTGTGTTTTCAAAACTCCATGAGGCTCAAGTTGAAAATACCTTATGAAATGATGGGGTTTCTATTATTGGAAGGAAAGGATGATGCTCCATTCAGTAAGAGCCCTAGCTACAATAGCTATAATCTGAATTACAGAAGTAAGTGAAAGGTATGGCTGAAATGTTATAAAGGCTGTACCAAATGTGGGAATAGTCCTCATTTAGAATTATCTGCAATACTCCTTATACCTAAAAGGTCAGAGGAAGGACTAGTTCTCCATCATATCTTCCTAATTCGGAGGATAGCACACCCTAGTATCTGACTAAAGACACAGTTGTGCACTGTAATGTGCCTGATTTAAGAGAATTAAAAATCTAAAATGTAAAATGTCATATTTCCTGCCTGCTTTTAAAACCAAGTATTGCTACACATAGACAATTAATTTCCTGGCTGTGGAGAGCCATGGAACTTGAAGATCTCTAACTGTGCAAGAAAGAAAAAAGGCATGGAAAGCTTCCTGTGTTCCCTTGAGAAAGATTCATTTTTGTGCAGGGTCAGCATTCAGGTAAAGGGCTTTTATGGTGTCAGTATGGACATCAGCTGTCATGGATACTTGTGGAACAACTTTAAAGACTGATTTTGGATTTTCAGAAACCCGCATCTTCTGGGAATCTCTTTAAGCAGCATCTGAAATCACATTTTAAGCGACACATAAAATGTTCTGAAAAAATGTCTCACTTTAGATCTTAAAGTTAGAATGTGTGATTATGGTGAAGCCATGTTGGGGACTACTGAATAATCAAGAACAGTTTTGCAATTTTGTTAATCAGACTTAATTAGGCTTGTTTCTCTAGGTCTGCTTTACACTATCTAAGGGCTTCTGATTTGTGGCTATCAAAAAGCTGTATGAAAGATCTGAAATAGAAGTTGAAGACAATTGCTGCCTAGCCTTAGGGAAATAGTTGGCTTTATATGGTGCTCTTGAAACATCCCTGGAGACTATCCCTTTTAGTTATTTGCTGAAAACACTTCAGCTCAAGTAAGTAAAGCTAATGACCACAGGCTGTTTGCAAACCACATAGTAATGAAGGAATTTCTAGCATTTCTGTAAACTATTGAACTGTTTTCCCATCTTGATAAGAAGAGCTGTTAGGTGGAATGTCTTTTATCATCAAATACTGATAAGTTCTGAGGCCTGTTTTGTTTCCCATTTTCACAGAAACATGTTGGGAATTACTGGGCTTAAAGAAAAGCCTGGTCTTCCAGGTCTGAAGGTCTGACCAGTAAACTTGATTATTCCTACAGAATCCACAAACAAAGTAAAGATCAGCTTGTGTTTCTGTCTACCCAGTCATCTGCTGTGTGCAATTTGGGGGCCTTTGATTTACCTGTTTATAACCTCACAGATTTTGCAGTGGACTTTGAATTCAGCTCCAAAACTCATGTTTGCACTGGTATTCAGTGTGTGATTTTTACATATTCCGTAGCATCATCAGCAATGTTGCTCTGGTTCAAACAGTGGGAGGGCGCGAAGTGCTGTCTGTGGAATTTTACTGTCCATTTTTTAAATTATTTTGAAATCTTTTAATACATTGTCTATTGTGTTACAATTTTTATATACATATGGCACAATAGACTCACAACTCTAGAGCTGTGTTATCTTGGTAGCTTTAAAAAAAAGCGGATTAGGTTACATGTATGTTTTATAATTCTCTTTCGTAGCTTTTAGCACTGTGGTTCCTGGGAAAGGAGGAATCTATAGTTATAGATAACCAGCATGATTATCTAACAGAAATCTGTTCAGGCTGTGTCTCAGCTTTTTCAGGAAATATGGCATAGCTTTCCTCTGAAAAATACTGCCCATTAAATATATAAATTCAAGATCCATGCAGCACTTTGATGGCATAGCAAACATACTGGTGTGTTCCTTCTTTGTAGCTGTTATAAAATTAGAGTGTGCAAAATTTACTGAATGCTGGAGGTCTTTCAGAGGAGTATAGATTAAGGGAAATCTCAGTAAGTTATCTAGGCCATCTCCTTGCTCTGAAGTTGGATCAAATCTGCCAAGACTAACTACCAAGTGTTTCTCTAACTCTTAAAAGCTTACAGTGAAAAGGATCCCATGAGCTTGTAAGCACCATGTATCACTGCTGAATCATACAACTGGAGAGTTACCACAGCAAGAGTTTATCCCTGCAAGTTAAGTCAATTGCTTACTGTTCTCATTGGCAATGGATGTGATGAATAGTGCCTTCATTTGAACATTGTTATTGTGTTCTCCTTCTAGTCTTCAAAATAAACCCAGTTGATTGAATCACTCTTTATAGGTCACATCTTCTAACTCTAGCAATTGTTGGTGCTCTGGATCCTCTCCAGTCTGTGCTGCTAAACTGTATGGTCCAAAATGTGACCCAAAGTGCTGGCTGAGGCTAGTGCAGAGTAGCTGGAACAACTAACCTCTGGCACTTGCATTCTGTTAATATGCACTGGAATTATATCAGCGTTTTTGCACCAACATCCTAGATTCATTTTGGTACACTAATAATCTCCACCGTGTCCTTCTATTTAGCGTCCACATAGCTATCTCTAATGGATCTCAGACCAAACTCTTTACAGTTCATCCAAGTGTGGTATTATGGAGGAGTCTTCCAGATGTCCTCTTTAGTCTGTGTTGTTCATGAACAACATGAATAGATGTTCATGGATAGATCCCAGGCAAAGCCTTGCTGGATCCTGCTTGAGTAACTTCACAGGTTCCCAGTAAGCCTTTGGGAATTGCTTTTTGAGAGCAATTTATACTGCTGTGGTTCTCCTTGTGGTCGGTATGGATTGGAGCTCCGTATTTCACCTGTGAGGACTTCACAAACTGACAATGTCAAAGGCCTTTACAAAAATGGGGAGATTTTGGATCTTGTGCACCTGTGGCCACCAGGGTGATTTTCACAAAGAAGGAGATGGATGGTAGTGGGGTACGGCATACTTTATGCCTGACAAATCCTTGTTGTCTGGCTGTTGCTGGGTTACTTTTCCTTATGCATTTACTAAGAGTTTTTTATAAAAATTATTCTAGCCTTTTTTCCAGATTTAGGCTGACTGACAGAGTCCCTTTATTTTTAAATTCCTTGTGCTTGTCCCACTACTTCCTTGGGCTCTTTTCTATGCTCTGTGAGTTCTTAGAGAGCAACACTCACGATCCATAGTGACGTGGCTAATTGCTGGAGCATCTTAGGGTAAGAGTAATTAGTTGTTGCCAGCTTAAATTCCATCAAAGTCCTCTGCCTATTTTAGCTTACTCTTTTAACTTAACATGTTTTGTTTAGTTAACTTTTGACTGAAGTCAAAAGTGCTGTTTATTACTTATTTGTGAATCTTATCTTTGATTTTTTTCCTTCCCTCATCAGCTAATGGAACCATACTTAACTTCATCCTTCCATAGATATTTATAGGCTTTGTATCTGCCTTTTAGAACCCCAGCTGTTCTGACCAGTAAACTTGATGAAGGTGTAACTGTGTTACAGTTACAGAAAGGTGTGACTTTCGAGCCATACCTAGAACTGAGTCACTCAGGATCCACACTCTTACGTCTGCAACCATTGAGGCCCACTCTTTGAAAATCCTTTTTATTTTTTTACATGGTTTGCCCACTGTGAAGCTGTCAGAAGCTTTATATACTTCGTCCTGATCAGTTCAAGGTCCCAAACGTGCCAGAGCATTTCATTAAAGTTTGAGCTCTGATGAGTATTTACTTACCTACATGCTGACAGTGAGAAGGACCAGGCTGGCCTGATAAATCTCCTGAATGTACAATAGCTGTTATGCTGTATATAAAACTGCATAGCACTAATTAGACTAAATGAAAGGTGGATTTTTCCCCAGACACCACTCTGACCGTTTCTTCTTCTGGTTTTCAAGACTGTCCCTATAGTTTAATCATTGCTGCCTGTCTTTTCCATACGGATGCCAATGCAATCCAACCCCTCACAACAGTATGTTGTGTCTGTCTTCTTTACCCCCAAGCTGCCTTTGTGTCTTACCCGGTGCTTTGCGAAATGAAAATATTCTTGGAAAACAAATGCACGTTAATTGTCAGGATACTCACAGGCCAACAGGATAGGCCTTAATTTTTAACTTCTTAATCTTGTTATGCCTTCAAATTCCAGTAGCCATTACCTGCTGATACTTTTAACTCTCTTTTGGTACACATTTTCTTTAGCTGTAAATGGTCACTGTATATTTTACCAAAAAAATGGTTGCTTCATTTTTAATATTTGTGGATTTTTTGAAGAGTGAAAACTAAGTATTACCAACCAAAAGAGTAATTGAAGAATGATGTCTTTTCGGGAAAAACAAACAGACAAACACACAAAAAGTCTAAAATGTATGTATGTGTCCTGCTGGTATTCAGAATTATTCTTATGGTCATTACTCACTTTCTGTTACAGTAATGCTTAAAGCAGTTGCATGTTCTATTCTTGAAGGAGACACAACTCAGATTTCGTGTGACAGTGGGCTGTGTGCAGTATGGGAACTGACCAGGATAGTCTCTGTGCAGTGAAGCTGCTTTACTTTCCGCACAGAAACAGGGAAAAATAATTTTCATTTATGACTAGATTTCACTTGCTGCATGCTGTATTTAGAAAGCAAGTTTAGATTCATTGTGATTTGTGAAAAAATTGCTTAATCCTGAGATAGATTTTCTAAAGGGCACCTACTGCTGCTATTAGCTCTTACCAGATCAATGCTAGAAGAGAATATTCTTCTTAGTGAGAGCTAAGAAATAGAGTTTATTAAGGACCATATTAAATAAAGTTAAGAAATAATAAATAGCTGCTTTTTTCTGCTGCAGTAAATCTTTCAAAGAATTTGCTGTTCTGCATCTGAAAGCAAGAGTTGTTATGCAGCTGAAAGAATGTGACAGTGGATCATAATCGCCACTAGTGGAGGAGGACAACTTCTCAGCTTCTGGGCTGCTTTCTAAATGGACAAAGCCTGCCTGTATTTTTATCAAACAATAATCGAATTGTACATCATTGAAGTCAGCAAGAACTTAATTTTGTCATGTGCTAAATATTCGCATGCATGTGCAGAAAGCAGCTAGCTTGAACACCTTTGTAAAATCTATAAATCACATACGTTACTAAAATCAGTGTAATTGACGTCTGTATATCAGAAGACAGTTTCTGGAGGCAGGGAGATGCAGTATTCTGTCCTAGAAAACATATACAGTGCTGTACCAAGACAGACTTTACAAACTGCAATTGATAAGTCATAAGATCTTGGACTATAGTGACTGTCAGTCCTCAAAATTTCTCCTGGTCTTTTATCATAAGCCTTTTGATTGGAAACACTGTGTGGGCAGTATGACTCTGTGGACCTCAGAGAGGCTAGTGGCCCACGGACAGAGATTTGGATACCACCCTTAGACAATTCTGAAATTATTTGCCTCTTGCTTGCTCTGTGACTCCAGGCATTTTCTCAGGACCCAGACATCTCTGTGTTGTCCCCCCCACTTGGAGTGGGTGAATATGTAGGAGCACAATCATCCAAGAATAAAAATGTCCAGTGTAAAGCTACTAAGTGCCTTGACTGCTACAGCCTTGACTGCACTGTCTATTTTTAGTCAGTGGTGACCAAACTTCACCTCTCACTTCCTACAAAGGGGTAGAAGCAACCTGGTGCTTTCTGGGGCTGCCCTCCTGACTACCTGCCACCCTCTCAACATGAGGCTTGTGGAGCCACACAAGCAATGTAACTGGTCATGTCTAAGTGGCCCTGGCTAAAACCCTTGGCTAAGGACAGCCAAACCTGCAGAAAGGGAGATATCTTAAAGGCAATCCTGTTGTTCCTATTTGCGAAAATAGGCAGCTGGGTAGAGAAAGGGCTCTCTGTGATTATGGGGCAGAGTGGTGGTTTAGAGCTGCAAAGTAACATCCTGCAGTGCTAGGCACTAGAGAAACACTTGAGAAATGCCTAAACCCACAAGACATATTTCCATTGGTGCTTGTATTCCTGTAGTCAGGAAGGAGAATTCACACTGAAGCACCTGATACCGAGTCCCTTTGTGGAGTACAGGCAAGTGAGCCCCTGGAAGAGTCTGACAAACAGGGTGCCAGGTTGTGGCTGGGAGCAGGGAAGAAGCAGGGGATCAGTATTTCTGCAAGAGATCAGCAAAGACAAACATCTTTCCCTTGATAGCCACACGAGGAAAAGAGGGAAAGGCAGGATCCCAGTTAGAGACTGTAAGAACAATTCACTTTGCATTTCCTTACATGAAATGTTTGCTTTTGAGCACTTGAGGCTGACTCAGAATTGATTGATTGCTAATGATGGTCAAGGTCCATTTCAAGGCAATAAACTAACAATGTCTTGAAGAGATTGTGCTTTATATCGCACCCATGACATATTTTGCAATTACTAACACACCATCCCTCTAACTAATGCGGTAATGAATGTGCTAAAGTGCTTGAGTGTTCTGGGATTTTTTAACTCTTCCATCCTGCCTTGTTGTGGGTATGTCTACACCAGACCTCCACATACTGCATTGATCCTTACCCACTTGTCTCTTCAAATACTCTTGAACAGGCTTGTACATAATTCGTGTCTCAGGAAGGGAAAATCTGGATGGCAACTTAAACAAAACTGATGCTGAGACTTCACTGTACCTTTATGATCTGCTTTTGACCAGAATGTGCCTCCAGCAGATGACATGCTGTAGGAGCCGGCAGGGAGAGAACGGAAGTCCTTCCATTTCCAGGAAGCTCCGTGGGAGGAAGTGAACAGGAAGGCACAACAAAAGCAGTCCCTGTTCAAGAGGAGACTAGAATAGAGGAATGGGAACATTGAAAAGTTCCACTAAAGAAGTAAAGTTATTAGCTATGAACTCAACAGCCAAAAAGTGCTGCCTTCCAGAATTTTATTAGCAAAAAGCTCTCACTCTTGGGCAGGTATGAGCTCTACCAAGAACTTGTTGACTTTGTTGATAAAACTGATTATGAGAAAAAGTATTGAAATGTTATTCCTCCTGAAGGTTAGTTGTCCAGCTTCTTAGAACAAGTAAAGCTGTTACTGTTCCCTTGGAGAGTGAATGGAAGCAGATTACAGTGAAACAGATGGTGCAGAATTTAACTTAAAATCAAGATTCTTACAGAGATTCTTACAGTCTGTCTCCTGGCATACTCAGGCAAACTGGTGTGTAGAGGCATTAAATAAATAATCCCAGTGGTCACAAAAAGTACAGGACACATTGTTTTTGAGAAAGGCACCTCTGTTTTTCCTAAGATGTAGGAAGCACCACCTATTTTAAGAGATGGATCCCAATCTGTGGATTCATCTTGTGTAGAAACAGTCCTTTTTTTTAAATTTAGGAAGACCTATCAAAACCAGCATCATTATTTATAATCCTTTTTTGTCTTCCAATGGCTAGCATTTTCTAGTTTCTCCATTCTTATGGCAGTCTTTTCCTCATCCCCATTTCCAGTTAGCTTTCTAGGATAGCAGTATAAGTCTTTCCTCTGCAAGAACATGAGTCAGCCACCATTTTTATTCTTAATAACTCCTCCATCTTCCTCTTTGCTGTGGAAGAAATCACAGCCACTCTCTCTGCATCTCCAAGTGAATGTCTAGCCAACAGCTGTAGCTCCATACCCCTGAAAGAAAACCCTTAACCTCTTGTCTGTGTCTCTTCTACCCCTTAGCCTTTCTTGTGTTGCTACAACTATCTTGTCCCTTTGGGTTGTACATGAGCCCTTGGTTTTGTTTGAGTCTCCATCTAAATCCCTTTGTACAAGTCCGAAGCCTTGCCAGTTCTTCTGCCTTTCTTAGTCAATGCTTTTTCCCAAGTCCTTAGCATCTCCTCTGTGCAGCACCCTGCCCTCTAATGTACAACCTTCAACAGACGTGGCCTGACCCTGCTCATTGCCTAGAGAGTGGGCATCCAGAGAGCTGTCCAAAAGATAGTTGTCCTCGTCTGTTGGTTTTCCATATTAACCTCCTCTTTTTACCATCCTCACTCTAGACCTCACTGCCTTTCATCAAAACTCTGCATCCCAGAAGTTGGTAGCAGCTGCCAGGCTGTTCCTGTTGTCCTCCTGATCTCTCTCCTTGGTATTTCCTAGTATCTTCCCACCTGCTGCCTTTGCAGCAGCCACCAGTGGGGTCTCAAACAGCGCCCGGCACAGATGTCTCCAGCTCCATGGCCAGGGCTCTTTGGGCACTTCCCACATGCACACTGGTCACAGCCACACTGTCCTTCTCAGGTCATGTTGACAAGTCTTCCCCCTGCATAACAGGTACCTTGCTATGACAGAAGTTGTCACAGCTGATACGTGCTGAAACAACTTTTTGTCTGCCTCTTTGTGTTCTTTACTTGATAAACAGTTTATGAGCGGCAGAGGGGCTCTTGCTTCTTCTTCTTCAGAGTTAATAGTTTACTCCACGAAGTCTTTGCTTTTCAGACTATATATTTTTTAATTTGTATTTACTTCCTTGATCCTTTATGCCCAAACTCATGCAAAGGCATCTTTTTAAGACCACATTTCCCTCTGCCATGCCTCCTTCTCCTTTTTGCCCCTCCATCACACATGTGGCCTTATTTAGTTACAGTGAACTGGCAAATCAGAGATGTAAGGGCAAGACTTACCATAATTCTATGACTCTGTGATTCTATGACTTGGGACCAAATGGGGCAGAGAGCAGGGCTACCCATCCACAACCACCCCAATGCCCTCTGCTCAGCACAGCAGTGGACAGGTAGGTTTTGTACTGCAATGTTAATGTTCAGCTGGTAAAGAGTTACCCCAGACAGGAGGGCTTGGGAGCAGCCCTGACCTGCTCTCCCCACACTTAAAACCACTGTGGAACTGAGCAGCCCTTGTTCTGAAGTGGGAAATCAGACAACTCTTTAAAAACCTTGGTGTGTTTCACACCGTGGATTTAAGGTAATTAGTTCCCAGGTCAAGGCTTACCACTCTGGTTTTACCCCCAGTGAACCCTGAACTGCCAACACCTTGCAGATTGACTTTGCTGAATTTCCAGCATCTCCTGCTCAACCTGTTTGCTTCTCCCTCTTTCTTGTGCTTCATCATCTCATTTATTTTTCATTTAGCGTCCTTTTGTCTGGAGAGACACGTCTTGGGTGTGAGGAAATTAATCCCCAGCCCACCCACTCTCCTCCTCAGCACAGTGCATAGTGAGAGTGGGCAGTGTAAAATCCACGTGAGGGATCCCACCTACATAGCTCAAATGCTGAACAAATCAGAGGAGCAGGACTTGCTGAGTCCTTACAAAAGCCTTACATTTTGGATATTGGGGAAAGAAGCTGGTCTCTGTTTTGCAGCATTTCCCTTTAAATTTCATGGCACCAGTCACAAATTAAATGATCCTCTCAGGATCGTTTAATGTGCCTTAGTCCTCTGTAACTGTTATCCGAAGTGCTGCTTGCATGTTCTGCTGTATCCTGTATTTTCCAAAGCATAGCTGCTTTTTGGGCACAAACAGCCAGGTCCTAGATTTGCTCAATTTGACTGTGACTCTGCATAAATATAATTCATGTATGTCTTGATATGGGCCCATGAATTGCCAAAAGCATGACTTGGGTGCTGATTCAGTTGGAATAGGATTAGCCCAAAATTTCAAACTTCCTTTGTAAGTGCCATCTCTTCCTGCACATAAATTTTCCCTTAAAAAAAAAAAAAAAATCCAAGCTGTTTATAATCACAATTTATAAAGATGTATTTTCAGCCTTAATCTCAGACTGATCTCAGAGAGATCTACAGGGATACTCCTTCAAGCAGCTGCCAGGGTACTCCCCTTCCATGGTGATTTAAATTAGCCAAACAATAACCCTTTTCGTAATTAAAACACCCCAAAAAATCAGAACAAAAAGTTCCCCATTTAAATCTATGTTAAACCGGTTGATCAGTGTGACATGATTAAAATCTTGGGGCCAAATCCTCCTTGTCTTCTTCATGTAAGTGGTGCTTTTGAGAGCAAAGGGATGAGTGAGAACAGCATTTAGTCTATACATTAATAATGTATATCCTTTGACTGACAGGGAATGGGTTGGCAGAACAAATGAATGCACCCTGGGGTAAGAGGAAGAAAGCCTCACTTTGCCACTGCAAACTGCACAGGCACAAAAGTAATTTTGTTCCACCATTAAAATAAGGAGATTCAGGATATAATACTGTCTCGTTCTGCAGCCCTTCCATTTTCTCCTCTTGGCAAAGAGGATAAAACTGTCCACAGCTGTAATTGTTCTGTCCAGCGCTCACATATTCGGGAGAATTAATTGTGATCTGCAAAATCTACTCCTCTGAGCTGTGAAGCAGCACGCTCATGTATGGCAAACGTGACTGACCTGTGAGCCTGAGTCACCAAGGACTCAGCCCTCCATGTCCCAGCACTGCACCCTGCGAAGCTGTCGGCTTCACGGCTGGGCTGGCTCATGGTGCACATCCAGAGCATCCTTATTCCACCTAGCTTTGTCCTGGTCAGAAGGGCATTGCTGTCTTTCTTTTAAGTAAAGCCACTTGGAAATGGGGCTGTGGAGACAAGAGCCACAATCCTTCATGAGCAGCCCCAAACCCCATAGTTGCAGTGTGGGCAAGATGGGTGACTCCAGTTGGTGGCACAGGGCTCCTGCTGTCCATGAGCAGCTAGAGCCATCGTCAAGCCTTTGTGGCTTCATTTGTCTGAGGGGTTTAATGTTAATTTAAGTTGGATTTACTGATTTCCTTCATTTCCAGGTTGTTTATGATTTTTGCAAGAGGAATTCTAGACAGACATTGTCTGGTGAATTCAATAATGTGAGGGAAACAAAGCAAATTCTAGGAAAAAATTACCTCAAATTTTGCACAGTGTAATAACACTGCACTTCTACCATCCTTCCAGCCATTTGATAGTGATTGTTGTAGTTAAAATTAATTCGCAATGTTCAATTCAAAAGCTATCTAGCTTTTGCCGAAGCAACTCTTGCCTATTTGTTACTGGGCTGTTTATCTGGATGATTTTTTTATTCATGTTGCACTTGGTATTTTTCATGCCTCGAGAGCAAAGCCAGAAAACTCCTGAATCAGTGCCGATTGTAGCTGGGGTGAGTCAGCTTTTCACCTCCAATCATAAAATTAAGGCTCAGTTACCAATGAAGACCTGCTAATCAAGGTGAGCACCTTGCCATTTGCTTGGTCTTGAGCGTGTAATTTCTACTGAGATATAATTATTACAACAAAACATATTAAAAGAATCCTGTTTGGATGCTTCAGCCCTAAGGCAGGATGATGCCCTTGCAACTTGGGCACCCCTTCAGCAGACCAGCTGAGCAGACCCTTGTGCAGCTGCATTTCTTCCCCAGGTTGCTCCTGCACAGGGTCATTGCTGGGACACATGCCCAAGGCCAGCTCACGGGAATGCCTGCAGCTGTCAAGCCTGTGGGTGGATCGGGATTTCCACAAGCAGGCAAGCCTGGTGTTGAGACCTGAGAGGACAGGGGAGGACAGCAGCATGTGCAGGGCAGGGGTGTGACTGCCCCAAGTGACATGGGAGGTCCTTGGGGTGAGATGGGCACTGTGAGGGTTGTGAAAAATAACAGCCCAGATGGTTAGGCGTGATTATGTAATATTAGAAATTCTTTACAACATATAAAGAACCACAAAGAAACAAAAGATCTGTAATCATCATGTGCACTAGTTTCCATTCTGCAATTTGAAAGCTTTCTTCAGTGGCTGAAAAGCAAAGTGCCTGTTTGAGATCTTCTTTTGGCCAACAAGAGATGTCCCCAGGAGGCACAGGTTGGGCTCAGGATGGGAGGGAAATGTCTCCTCAAGGGCCTTCATTCCTATATGGATTTTGACAATTAGTTTAAAAAAGACTTGACTTCCAGAAGGTCAACCAGCTTGAGGGCTGTCCTGCTCCTAAAAGTCTGAATGGCTTTAGAGCATGACTCAAGCTCCTGGTTTTCATGTATAGGCCCACACGTTTTAGTTTAAAAATATAAGTAATTTTTCAAAAGTATTTCTCTTGCTAAAGGGTTTTTTTATGACTTTTCTGGTCCTACTTATCTGTCTGGCTGAAGCTTCTCCAAAGCTTTGGTGCTGGCCAAGCTGCTGTTGAGCAGAAGCAGGGGTGACTGCAGGTCTGCAATCCCAGTGGCAGGCTGAAACGCAGGGCAGGTGGCACCAGCCAGCCACTGATGACTCCAGCTATCCTCAGCCCAGGGCTTCCTGTTGCTCAGCTTTGTGAAATGGTGTCTGGCCATGCAGCCCTTACCCTGAGGTTTGGGGAGCCTGAGGCTGCCTGGCAGGAGATGGGGAATAGCAAAGAAAGTGGTGAGGGGACAAACCAGCGGGGAGAACTGGGACAGCAGGTGAGGAGAGGGAGTGATTGACCTTGATGACAGCAGGGAAATGGGTTGAGTGACTAGAGACTCACATGAGCAGGGAGTTGAATGAAATTGGGTACTGCTGGGGTGGGAGCAGGTCTTGGCACCCCTAGGGATGTTCCCTCCCAGGCACAAAACAGAGCCCAGGAGCCTTGTGCTGTGAGCAAGCCCCAGTGAAACTGGATGTCCATGGCAGGAGAGGGTGCCAGGACCAGGGGTGAGAGCTCTGTCCCCATGGCCCTGACCAGCACTGGAGGGCTTGCTGGGTTTGTTGTTTGGTGGTGGAGGGGTTAATTCCACATATGAAACCCTGTGGGAAGGTAGCAACGCCAGACACCCACAGCTGGGAAATACCACCTACACAAACCTAAATTCAGCCTCTGGAAACCAGTTACTGTGATACAGTCTCTAACGGCAGCCTCCCAGGAATCATTCCCTTCAGCACAGGGCCAGGCACCCTGCCTGTGCTCCCATGACAAGAGAAGATGCAATTCCCCCTGCAAGGACACACATCCTGTAGCTCAGGGGAAGAGACAACCCCATTCTTCCATCATTCATATTTTCTTCATTAGAACCTGATTTAAGTTTGAAATGATGAACTGATCAGGGTTAATGTTCATTCAGGTTAGATTTCCTGCTTGCTTTTGTTTCCACCAGGACCCCATCAGTTGCTGGTTCATCAACAGGGGAATGCACAACCCCTCCATAGATGCTGGTGCTCCCTCCTGCCCCACTCAGTGGCTCAGCAGCAGAGCTCCTGCCAGCTTAGGTGATGCTTAGTGCCTAAGCCAGGCTTATGCCCATGAACTGCCCATGAGCTCCCCTGAACCAGAGACCCCCCACTTGCTAGTACCCATGTTACTGGTGTAAAAATCAGGCAGGTTGTGACCAGCAGATCACAAGCTTCTCCTCCTGCAGGCCTTTGGGTAGCTGACCAGTAGCAACTGATCCTTGGGAGCTGTATGTAAAACATATTTTTTCCAGCAAAGGACTGGTGCTGTTTTGGGATGAGCTCTTTGCATTATCACTCCAAGGCACACAAAGCAGACTTGGCCATAATGTGTGACAAAGTGCTAGAGTGTTTGAAAAACCAAACCAGAAGCTTCTAGAGAGTTATAAGATGCTTGAAAATGAGGTTTTATATTTGGATATTTGAAGTTACGAATTGGTTTGTAATTTCTGCACTAGCAGCCCCACTGCCTTTATCTCATGCAGTTTGGATGCTCTGTCTGACAATTAGAGGCCGCAAATTAGTGAGCTTATGTCCTGACCCCTGGCAGATCAATGCCAATATGTTAATGGTGGGACCAAGGACTGGTGCCTGCTTTGACACTAGATGGGTGCTGCCAGGTTTTCTGAGCCTGAGGGTCAGAGGCGTAAATTCTACTGACCTTCCCGGGGGCTTTAAGTGAGGTCTGTCTGGCCTATGTGATGCAGTGCTTTCAGGGTGAGTCAGGACCAGCCCAGCCTGGCCAGGCACAGCTCTGAAACCAGATACTGCCTGGCACCATCACTCACTCAGATCTGACCACTGCTTGCACTTGGCAGAGAGCTTGAACTGGAACTGGTGGATACCTGCAGGCTAAGAAGGACATCCTCCTCTCACTGGGAACATTGGGCTGGGCAGGAGAGATGGATAAACCAACAGATCCTTCTAAACCAAAAGGAAAGTTTTGGCCTCCTCTGGGAAATGGTAACAGTCCAATAGAGAGAAATGTGTTTGTGACCAAAAAATGTGGCTTGGCACCCCTTTCTTTATAACTCTTCTCTTTTACCAAGCCAAAGGTGCAGGGGAGGTGGTGCTCTCTCCAAGGGCTCCCGTGGGCTGCAGTGCTCCCCATGGTCACCCAAGACCTCCCATGGGAGCTGGCTGCTTGTTGTGCTTTGGAGGGAGTGGAGGTTGTGCTCCCTAGACAGTGGAGGGGAGCAGGGGGACGCTGTGTTTGTGGCTGATTCACCAGCTGGCTCAGCGGAGTTAATTTGTTCCTGGTTTAATGTTTGCTTTTAGCAATGGATGTATTAGACTCTCAGACAATTAATCATCAGGGTGACACAAGACCTTTGTACTCTTTAGTACTAATCAAAGATAAATAAATAGAGTTCCTTCTGTGAACGTAGCGATTCTAAGATTTGCCCAAATTTCCCAAGTGTCACTGTGGCGTGGGCAGTGGCATTGCAGTAACTAGTGTTTTGGCATCCTTTTTTAACCTTTCTTCTTCTCAGCTGTCGTGGGTTTAGCAGCCCCCCTGGGCTGAAATAATCAGGTCCAGGTGGATTTCCAGAGCAAAGCCTATCAAAAGTTTTAGTAACGCCTCTGCTAATGACACATTTAAGAAAACAGAAGAGAAGGGGGAATTGGGCAGAAGAAATTAAGGAGCCGTGTGAGGAGGGAGGCATCTGGCCCCCTGAGTGGGGGCCAGGCCCCCTCTCCCCCGGCTCTGGGCCAGGGCAGGCGTAGCACTGAAGCCCTCCCGGTCGAGAGACATGTAGCAGAGTGGAGAAAGGAACTCCTGAGAGAAACTGCTCACCTGAAATATGCTGCAGAAGAGAATTCCAGCCCCAGCGGAGAGCAGAGGAGGACAGTTGAGATAACAGAGTACTCCAAGGTTAGTCCAGCAGGAGAAAAGAACAGAAGCACAGGGGAAGTCGCCCCTCTCCCTCCAGCAGGGGAAAGACTGAAAGTTGGAAACCCCTGATAAATAAGAGATCCTGGGTTTGACTCCCAGTGGTGCTTCCATAGTGCAGAAACCCCCTAGCAGTTCATGAAGGAGCTTGGGCTGGAGCAGACGAGAGCATACGGAGGCTGTGACCCCTCGTGAAAGGCCTGAGATGAAGCAGAGTCCTGCTGGAGACCTGTGGCCCATTGAGAGAGAAACCTACGCTGGAGCAAGATGTCCNAAATTACTTCAAAAAGAAGAGACTTTCCCCTCCTGGACTGATATAGGGGAGGGAGAGATGCTTTTGTAAATACTTAACATTTTCTTCACAAGACAAGCCAGCTTAATTAGAATTATTGTGTATATATATTATTCCTTAGTCTTTATCTTGCTAGTAATAAATCTTAGTATTATTCCCCCACGTCAAGCCTCTCTTTTGTCTGTATAAAATCTCTCTCAATTTTTAGCAATTGTAGGGGGGAGTTTGAAAAAATTGGTCCCAGAGTAAACCCATGACACCAGCTCACTTCTCTGCTGAGAAAACCCTTGTGGTCCCACTCCCTTGGGTAAACATGTCTTTTTACCCACTGCCTGCTCAGGTTTTTCTCTCTCTCCTCTTTTCCTCACACAGCTCCTGGGCCAGGGATCCTTTCCAAGCTGCTCCACACCCCTCCAGTATTATACTACCTTTCTTCCTTTCCCTCAATGCCTCAGGTGAAATCTCCTTAGTTAGGGCATACCCAAATTCCTCCTTCTTTCTTTGGAAAACCATAGGAGGTCCTCACCTACACAGCTAGAGCACAGAGCCAAATCCATGGGGCCAACGCAGCTGGTGTGTTACCAACCAGAGTATAGAGTAAGGCAAGACTTTCCCTCCTGCCCTCCCCTCCTTTCACAACCTCCTTTTGCCTTGGAGCCCATTTTGCGTGGCCCTGACATGAGCTCTGCAGATACACAGCTCTGTGTACCAGCATCTGTGGCACATACCAGCATCTCAGAAGAACACATGGCATTTTGTCTGGTGTTCCACAGTATTCCTGATCTTTGCACAGAGCTGGGGCTCCTGCACTGCATGGTGTGCTGGAAGGTACTGGGGTTCAGGGCATCAGCATTAAATGTGATGTTTATGTTACGACTAAAACATTTACATTTTATGGTGGAAACTGCTGAATGCTAAGGTTTGCATCATGTTGGATGTGGACTGGATGCTGCAAATAGGGCTTATGTATGTATTTCAGAATGGAGGAAATTAGGAAGAGGAGGCCTCCCATGAAGGAGGCTCTGCCTTCATGGGAGAGCTTTCACACAGTGGCATGTTCTGGAGCTTGTGGAGCCGTTGCTGATGGAGCATCAGGTCAGGACCCCAGGATGCCAGTCTCCTTGCTGCAGTGAAGAAACCTCATCGTGCTCCTTTTCATGAAGAAAGAGCAAAAACCCACTGAAATCCACCTTTCTTCAATATTCCTGGGTCATGGTAAATCTAGTGTAGTACTGGCAGAGCAACCAGTAATACATAATGCTGCATGAATAGCTACAAAAAAACAAGAAAAAGCCAGCAGTGGTTGGCTAGATGTGTCCCAAGTCACACAGCCAGTGTTAATCCTGTCTTTCAGCAGCCTGATAAGCAGTAAGGTATTCCGAGACACTTCCAGGTCTGTTTTCTGTAGTTTTCATGAGTAGTCCTTCCTGTAATTGTCCCATCTGCAGTCTGGGGCTCCGCTGGTGGCTGGGGCTCATCCTCCTCCATGACCAGCTCCTCAGAAAGCAGCTCCTCTGGCTTAATGGGTCCAGGAGGTGCTGGCAGGAGTTCTCATCCTGCTGACAGCTCCTGAGGGCAGTCCTGGGTCTGTAGCTGGCCTCTGGGAACACACACCCTGGCTCAGGGTAATGTAATCTTTCATTGGTAAGCATACTGCTGGGGGGAGTGCGGCAGCAGCAGTTTAACACACAGTTCCCTAACTTGGAGAAGGAAATTCAGCTTCTGTGGAAAGGGCAGCATCAGCTTGTCGCAGTGAGAGGCTCTGATTAGCAGGTAAGGATAGCGGCACCAGGCTGCTGTGTAAGCAGGTGCTGAGGCAGAGCATCCCTCACCTCTGCAGCAAGAGAATGGGATGCAATCCAGCCATTCTCTCGGCCAACTGATCCCGTGGGTTACTCAGAGTACAGTGGCCCCAGCCCAAAAGCCACCCAGATCACTGTGGAGCAGCAGTGTGAGCCCTCATTCACACCAAACAGTGACCAGCAGCATGCTCCAGAAAGACAGCTCCGTTCTCTTTGCATCCTGCACTCTGAGAAGCTGAAAACAAATCTGCACTGTGTGTTTGACAGCTGGGGCATCACTTCTGAAGGCTGCTGAGCTGATAACAGAGCAAAACCCAAATAACCCACGTTTGCTAGAGCTGGGCTCCCACCCCAAGTGCTGCAGAGATGCTCATTGTTCTGACTCACGCGATTTATCACAGGTCTCTTCTCGATTGCTGTATTCCTGCAGAGCAAATACCGGCTCCCTTCACTGTCTCATCTCTTTACGTACCACATCTAATCCATATTTTTCTAACACGATTATTTTCGTATTGCCACAGGTCTCCAGTTTAGGAAGGTCTGTATATCTAGCCTTGGTCTACTGTAGCCATTGTTCCTAACCTCACTCACTGGAGCAGCTTGTATAGCATAGCCAGGGTTCAGCAATATAAAGGCTTGTACAAATTTGTTTTGCCATGGAGTTCTCAGCAGTAATTAGTTTAAAGAAACCAAGGGCCTATGAAGTGGTCCCATGAGAGCAGAGGCAGCTTGACTTGGGCTATTGCCATGGCCTCTTGCAAACAGCTCCTGAGAGCATCTCTGCCAGCAAGGCGCGAGGCCAGGAAACAGGGACTCCTCCAGACCTACTCAGCTGTCAGGTGTCACCACCCCCCTTGCTGGCCATGGCAACATCTTGGATCAGAAGATGCCTCTTCCCCACAAGACAGCTGAGTGATGTGCAGGCCATTGTGCTGGGACAGTTCTGTCTCTTCAAAACTGATAATCTGAGTTTTATAACTGCTATTCAGTAAGTGCCTTTACATAAGAAGGTGAGATTGGTCACTTGGAGTCAGGCCACCTGGGCATGGGAGCTGCCTGCAGCAGAGCCCATGTGCCAATGGGAGCAGGGTGCACCAGAAAGGTACCTGCCCCAGGGCTCCTCCAATTTCCAGCCACTCAGAGCTAAACCAAGGGAATAAACCCAGCCACAGTTGCATGACAAAGTCTTTTTTTTTTTCCTTGTGCAAATTTCCCCTGAGCTGCGCTGTTGTTATTGTGCAAAAAATAGAGCAAGATATGTATTAACTCTCAAAGGAAGAGAACTAGAAAAGCAAGCAGGAGCAGGGCACCCTCATTAACTCCTTTGACTGAAAGTGGGACACTCACCTGCAGCAGCCTCTGCCTGGGCAAGGGAGCAATGTGTGGAGGCCACTCATCCATCAGCTGTGGACATGGGTAGGCAAGGGGGGTTGTGGATGATACTGAGATGTGAAGCCAGAGCCCTGCTGCAATCCTGAAACATGAGGGACCCTAAAGGGCTGTGGCCCAGCTGACAGTTCACCAGGTGCCACAGAGGGCAAGTCCTGGGTCTTAGGTAGAGACAGGCAGGGGTGGATGTCTGAAACCCTGCTATCACCCTGGTGCTGGAGCATGTGGTGTTTTCATGAAGTGCTTGAGTAACCTCTTCTTACAGCTGAGCAAGAATAGAGAGATTTAATGCGACATGGCCTCTGTTTCATGCAGCCCCTCTGTGGACCTGCATAGCGGCACCTGCCATTAAGTGGCACTGGCACTGATGGCAAAGCACCCTCTGGGCACGTGTTACTAAATACTTGCTTGGGCTGTATGGCATGAGGCATTCCTGCTCTTCCATGAGACACCTCCAACGCCCCATGGCTGTCAGCCTGTTCTGTTGTGCCCCCAAAAAGGCCAGGGCTGAAACAAGGCCAGGGACTCAGACAACTTGGTCTGAATTCCTTGTTTCCAACAGTTGTGAATATCCTAAAAGCCTTTTCTAGCCCAGTTTCACATTGAGATTTGAGATGATGGTAGTGTTGGAGAACTGCAGCCAGCACTTGAGCCAGCTCAGCTGAGAATCTGGAAATCAATATGGGTCAAATTTTGTTCAGGTCCATTAGTAATTGCTCTGTTGGATGCTGTGATAGAAATAAGGATGCACACTCAGCTCTGAGTCCCTCCTTTGTTTTGTGCTGGTCTTTTGATATCAAAGATATTGGTGCCTGCATTTAATCTTTAGCCTAATAATGGCAAAACATTTGACATATTTTATATATTCAGGCCTCAGCTTTTGCGTTTGGTGACAGGCAGTGCTTTCTGAAGAAGGAGAAGCCTTTGAGCAGCCCAGTGCAACGCATTGCTGCTGTCTGAGAGGGGATGCAGAGCAGAGCTGGGACTGCAAAAGAAACCTCAACAGGAAAAATAATTAAACTATAGCACAGTTCCTGGTTATTACCCAAGCAATATCTGGCTGGAGTACTGGAGCCATCATGTCTACTTGTGTAAGAAAAAGCCACAGACATTTTACACATATAGAAACTGGCCATCATGAAGAAACCAGGAAAGTTCTGCTAGGGTATCATAAGGGAGTGGAAAAATTACCTTAAAACCAGTAGAAAGTAACTGAGCATCATCTCCTCACTTTTTGGTTTGCTGAGCCAGCCCAGGGAAGAAGTGGTTTGCAGACTGACAGGAGGAGGTTTAAATCCCTGCAGACCTGGGAACCGCAGCCCAGGGATGCTCAGCACTGTCAGGTGGGGTGCGGGCCTCCAGCCATGGCACCGCAGCATGGAGAGATGCAGGACAAGGAAGGGCATGGTCTGAGACATGCTGGGAAGAGGCATGAAACCTCTGCTTTTTGCGTAGGATTTTGTGGCTCTCCCTGGTTTTAGCTATATGTACAGAAACATTTGAAGGGATTTTTGTTCACAACTGTCAGGAGAGCATGATACCATGCTGGGACTCCTCAAAATTCATCTCCTAGCTAGAATACTGGGAATTATTGCTCTTGCCTGCCATCCCCCAGGGTGCAAAGACAACACTGCTGGCAGCAGGGCAAGGGGCTGGAGGGAGGCACAGGCTGGAGTTCATAGGCATCAGTCCCTGCCAAAAAAATACAGCCCAAGAGTTTGCAGGGCTGGGGCTGTGGCACCTGCACACTGAGGAAGCCATACATTTGTTTACTGCAAATGTCTCCATAGAAACTCCTTCTCTGGGGCTGAAGATGTGGCTCTGAGCTGCAATAGAGCGAGCTCTCTGCCCCCAGCACACCTCCATGAGCGGCCTCGGCAGTCTCCATGGCAGAATTGTTTGGCAGGAAATAATTCAGACTAATGTATCCCTCTGCACTCCTGAAATTGTGTGGAATTTAAAATGCTAAATGAACTAAAACATTCTAAGTGTGCAAGCACTCTAATTGTGAAGAGAGGCAAAGTATAAAGCCTGCCTGTTCCAATGCTTTCCAGCTATAATTCTTGAAACCATGTCGTTTTAAAACAGAGTGAGCTAAGAAGCAGAGAAACTGCACCAACAAAGAGCTGCTCCAGACTTTAAAAAGGCACTGCAAATGCTTAGGACTTTCAAAGGACAGAAACAGCTGCAATGGTTTAATTCCTACACCATCCTTGGACAAACGTGGTGTCCCATGCTACCAGGAAGGTCCCAGCTGTTGCCACGAGCATGATAGAAGTGTCTTGCCCCCTCTTGGCCTGTGATTGATGCAACCAACAAGTGAGAAAATACATAAAGCAAAAGAAAACAAATAAAATTAACAAAATGTCTAGAGAAGCAAAGCTGGCAACTAAACTGAGAAGTAACTTTTCAAGAGGCTGCACTGGGAAAGGGAAGATGAAATAAATGTACGAGAGCAGCAAATTTGGTGAGCACAGCCTCAGGTGTCAGAGGCTGTTAGAGGCTGCAATGCCACAATGGGATAATGAGAAAGAAGAATGCAAAAATTGAGGAGGGGAGGAAGCCAGCTGGCATCCCAGGCATTTAAGAAGCAGTAAGAGGAGGCACAGTCCAGTTCTCCTTTGGACTAGCTCCTTTAAAAATAAAAGAAAACAATGATGGCCCTATATCATGGTTTCTTCCTCCCAGGACAAGCCCTGGGGACAGGCAGTGTCCATGGGGCAAGGGGCAAAGCCAAGGAGGCAGGTAACCCTTTTCCCTGGGTTACCTGGCCAGGCAGCTGCTGCAGCACTGTGCCCCTCCACCCTCACCCTTCACAGGGGCTTGCATTTGGGAAACTGCCTTCCTGGTTTAGACCACTATATTTCACCATCAGGAAAGAAAAAATGAGGAAGCTGGTAGTGCCCAAGCCCTTAATAAGAGCTGAGCTTTTACACCAGGCTGCACTTGCATGATAGCTTTAAAGATGCTACCATGTGGCAGCCCTGAAGTGACCTTTTAATTCCACCTCCCTCTGTTTAATTACTTTCCTTTACGTATATCTATGTCTGGATTGTATCTTCTCTGAAGTCTCTGTTGCCATCCTCTCCTCTTCCAATCATCCTGGGCCTGACCCCCACCCACCCCCCAGTGCTGCCTCTCCCGGATCTGGGATTTCACTGTGCTGTGCACACCTGCAGACACCCCTGAGGAACCAGAGCCACCCAGCAGGAGAGGTCACACAAACACGAGCACTCAGCTAAAAATAAAGCAATAAATAATAATTAGTTTTGGCCTTGCACCAGTGCCCACCATAGATCACAAGCTCGTCTTTCCTGCAGCCTGGAGCAGGAGCTGGTCTGGGACACAGGTCCTTCCCAGCAAACCTAAGAGTCATCTCATAGCAGTGGCAGTGCCCAAGCCCTGTTCTTCCACCTCAGCAGTTACCTCCAAGTGTACCTCCTGCCTGCAAGTCCCTGGGCTGGTTGCTGGCAAGCTGTGGGCAGGAAGGAAGGCAGGAGGATAAGAGGCAGGTGGTAGCTTCTCCCTGCAGCCCCCAGAGCAGATCCATCACCCTTGCTGCCACCACCCCCCTGCAATGTCACCCGGGTCCCAAATGCTCCTTGCCCAAGGGGACAGCAGCCCCCCACCACTGTGTCCATGTGGAGGTGCCAGGCAGAGGGAGCTGAGGAGAGGGGGACAGCTGTTAGGTCACTCCTTGCCCCTGCCTGGTGCTGAAAACATCACTGGCACAGTGGGGCACCAGGCCCTGCTGTACCTCAGTCGTCAGTGGCAGGGGTGGATTTGGCAGGACATGTTGGGGCCATGGCAGGTGCCACTGTGAGCAGCTCAGTGGGTGTAGCACAGGCAGTGGCTCTCATGCTTGGCCCTATGTCCCTGGCAGCTGCCTGCTTTGGTCAGGGGAGATGGATGTGGCTGCTTTTATATTGATTCCTTGTTGCTCTGCTGCCTTTGGCTCTCACCCTGACCAATATGGGCCTACAGGGAACAAATAAAGCCCAGCTGGGCATTATTTTTGCCATCTATGGGTTGTATGCCACCAGGCTTTCCCAGGCTGGTCTCTGGTGATGTCCATGTGTGAATCTGCACACCTGGGAGATGCCACACCACCTCCCCTGCTTTCTTGTGGCACCCCTGGCAAAGCTGCCACAGGAGGCAAGTTTCCCCTCCTAATGAGCCATGTGGATGTTGACAGCGTTAGACACAACCTGTATTGCAAATACATGTATTTGTGGGCCCCGTCTCCCTCTCATCAGGTACTAATGAGGTTTTTGTATACAGCCACAGTGCCTTGTGTGGAAGATGGTGCTGGATTAGGTTTGGATTATTCCTGTTCTGCTGCTTTGTCTCTCATATGTGCAAAACTCATGGACAGCTTGGCTGTGCTTACTGAGGGAGCTCCATCAAGGACCCTTTCAAAACACACCTGTCAGGGTGTTTGCTGGGAGCTGCAGCTTTGTCTGAAACGGAGAGCAAGGCCTTCTGGTAGTTCTGAAAACAACTATTTGGCTCAACTGCTCCTTGGCCATTGAGGCGCTTGGAAAATATTAATTTTAATTTCTGCTAAAATAAACAGGGTTTATTGTACCTTGTGATCTCCTTGCCAGTGTCATGGGTGGGCCACCAGCACTGTGCCCAGTTCTGGGGCCAGGGCAATCAGTGCACGTCCATTCCCACTGCTGGCAAACAGTGCATGAGCAGAGCACAAAACTGTGGGTTCTACAGAAACACACCACGATTTCTTGGTTTGGAGTTCAATACACGTGCTAGGGAATTCTAACTCTTCTTTCTCTTTTGTCTTTAAAAAGAAAAGATCATCCTGTAGCAGCCTGCTTGAAGTGTGGCTGAACACCTTCAACACAACCTTGTTTGCTGCCTGATAGAAAACACCCAGAACACATGACAAAGCTGACCTGTCCGCGGCAGCGCTGTGGTTGCCCCTCAGTTGGCTTTTCTTCTAATGCAGTGACACTTCGCCTGGTGTTGGGGAAAGCTGGGTATGAGGTGCTGCACTGGGGCCAGGTCAGAGCACAGTGGGTAGGAAACCCCCTGAGCACCAGGTTTTTGGGCAGCTGCATCATCTGCAGGCTGCCCTGAGAGGGACAGGCACCCCCAAACAGCTGGCAAACAGCAGATGTCTCAGGTCATGCCCATAGACTCTGTGCTGCCCCCTCACCTTCCCAGTGCGACCATCCCCATGTCACATTAAATATCTGCTTGCTCATTTCTCAGCTGATTGATTATGCTGTTTGATGGATTCATCAGATTCTTGGGGCAGAGTCCTCATTTTTCTCTGAGTGCTGCTGCTACTGACTTGGAGAAGGGCTTAATCAGTCTCATGGACCTCATCTCTCCCAGAGCTACCGCACATTACAAATAATTAATGCTCAAATTGAGGTAACACTCACAGGCATCCCTCTTGTAAACAGCACATAAACATATTTCCCCAGTCTAGCAAACAATGAGGTATTTGAACTATACATTCTATTCTTTCAGAGCCAATTAAAACTCTGCTGTAAACTGGTGGGTGCCTTCCAGGACCTGGGAATCCCTGTGGATGGCCCATACCTATCCTGCCCTGAGGCTGTCCTTTCTTTTTATTGTGCTTTCAGCTTGAATACTGATGGTTAAATACATAAGATCTTTGGCTACTAAAAGGTGCTATTCAAACAGGCACAGCATGATGTGCAAGACACAGGTGCAAATTCTTGGGAGTTCTAAGGCTCTTTGAAAATGCTTTAAATAGGTCATCCGGTTTCCCTCCCTGTGCCCTCTAGTAATGATGTGTCAATACCACCCTTGCTCTCCAGGCTCCTGCTGAGCTGGCAAAAAAGAAGGGCAGGTCTTTTGCAGGTCCCTGGGAAACTAGAGCTTCTGTTCATTGAAATCCACACCACCAGACTCACCACAAATCATCATTACTCTGAGATGCTAATGCCTGTGCTAGGTTTGGAGTTGGAACCCAAGTATCTGGGGCCTCAGGACCACTGGTGATCTCCCAGGCCCATCCACTCTTCTTTTCTACATCCACCTCTCATCTGAAAGTCCCTTTTTGGCTCCTGCCACTGCAGCTCACAGTCATTTCAGGATAAGCATCTATTCGTTATCATTCATTCCAGGTTGCTCACTCTGAGAGGGAGGACAAACAACTTCTGCATCAAGAGATAGCTTGCTGCTGGGATCACATGCCTTACAAGGCAACTTTTCTTCTGTGAAAGGAACTAGAAATTCATCTGAGGCTGCTTGACTTTGATTGCATAAGTCACCTCCACTTTAAAAACAAGCAAATATGCGTATTTAAAAGGAAACATTTCCCAAAGACTTTTATAAAGCAGCCCTTAGCTGGAATAAAGCGAGGTACTGATACTCCAGGGCCCTAGGAAGTCTCCCTGGTCACTCTTTTTGTGTTATAATAAGTCCACTCAAGTATTAGAAGTTTTGCAGGCTGAGTAGCACGATAAGTGGAGCTCCTGATTGTGTGTGGAGGTGAGCTTCAGACACATGCCAAGTACTATCTCCATGGGAATTCTGCAGACTGCACAGCAACAGCCTCTGCCTCCCACACGAGAGCCAGCCCATTCCCCCAAATGCTTCCTGTGCTGGCACAGCCACAGGGACCAGGCAAGAGAATGCTGAACAGGCTGTAGGCTACCCATGCTGGGCAACACAACATGCCCTGAGAGAATCCTGATGTGCAGAGCCTTAAAGTGCTATTGTGAAAAAAATCTGGCCCTAAACATATGCTACAAATTAATCAAAGCCAAACCTGATGCACAGAGCTGCATTATCCAGATTGTGCAGATTAAATATATCCCATCACACTGCAGTCTCCGCAGGAAAAAATCAGGGGGCAATTTTCTTTACTCCTATACAGGCGAAGTCAGAAGGACCTGCAGTGAAAGCATCTGATTTGCTCCAGCATAAGTAAAACCAGCCTGGTGTGGTCCCATAGCTTGAGCATTAGACAATATTTCAGTGTCCAGAGGTTTATTCTGTTCATGGGAGAAGCCAAAGTGCAGNGCCTGGTGTGGTCCCATAGCTTGAGCATTAGACAATATTTCAGTGTCCAGAGGTTTATTCTGTTCATGGGAGAAGCCAAGGTGCAGAGTTGGGCAGCTGTGGAGCAGCACTGTTTGCAGCAGCTACCGGCCCAGCTCTAACCCTGGCCATCAGAGGGTCCTGCAGGAAGGAGAGAGCCGATTCTCTTGGCAACAGTGAGCAAGAGGCTCTGTACCCCACCTCCCTCAGCTCCTACTGCTCTCTCACGTCCCACTGCTCCTGCCTGATTGGTCATCTTCTCTGCCTTGCTCTTTCTGTAACACTGTCTCCTTCCCCCCCCCCAGTGGCATCCAGTACATTTCCAATGTATGTGAGGAAATCCTATGACTGTTCCTCCACATAGTCTGCATGTTGAGAAAGGCCTTTATGCTCACAGAATCATAGGACAGTTTGGGTTGGAAAGTCATCTAGTCCAACTCTCCACAATGAGCAGGGACATTTTGCTTTATGATACTGTATTTTACTGCTGCCCATCTTAGCTGAATAAAGGTGTCCCGTACAACTGCTGGCTGCAACAGCAGCGGTGGCTCTAGTGCAAACATGGACCAAAGACTGAAGTCCTTATCCAGGTACAGCCAAGGCTTTGATCCCAGCAGGAATTTTGCCCAAGCATCTATCAAGAGTTCCATTGATTGCTCCCAGTGAAGCTCTGCAGGTATTTTACATTGGGATAAACCTCAATTGAAAACACATGTAAAAGTTCTCCTCATGCGACTGAGGAGAAAATGAACTGGGAAGGGAAGTGCAAAAGAGGGCAGACAGTAATAAGTGCAGGCAGCTGTTGTCATGATGAATCCCACATGCCTGCTATGAGATGGTCTTCAGGTCATTGCCTGCTCATGCTTTTATATAACAGTGGAGACAAGAGGAGGTTGAGATTGAGGGAACCTAGAGGAGGAACATTTTCTACTCCTGATCTACCTGGGAATATGGACAAAATTCCTTCTTCTTCAAACAATGACAAATAACATCACCCCAGTGTGACTATGGAAAATTGTATCTCACCCTATGCCAAGGCCAGACTAGCACAGTGTGCTACACAGCCTCTGGCTACTGAGCCAGACACTCCAGGATTCTGGAAAGACACATTGTGGGAAGCTCACATCCAGTCTGGAGAAATGTGTCAGACTTTGGGATGGAACTGTCATATTTAGTTTCACTATTTTCGAGACTGTTGTTGCAAGTAGATTACTCGTGCTTGTAACTGGCCACCATCCAGCAGCTCTGGGGCACTGTGAATGGGGACACAGGGCCATTGAAATGTGATTGCTAATTACCGCTGGTGGTTAATGCCATGGCCTCTTGAATTGCTAATTTTGACCAGCCACTGAGTGCAAAAATTACAGCTCTGACTATGAAAGACCCAAAAAGCCATAGCCATGTCCTGTGAGAATCAGCTGTATAACTCAGAAAAGGTGATTTTAAAGTGGCACAGTCAATCCAGGAGCCTTAGAGCTCTGTATCATTCTAAAAACAACCTCTGAGATAGACCAAGCCACGCTGTAGAAGCCTGTGTCCTTTTCAAGACCTTGCACTTGCTCTTGAGACTCACTAAAAGAAAAAAAAAAGTATGGGAAAACACCTTATGGTTGAAAAGATACCTTTAAAAACAATGTGATCAGTCGCATGGGTGCACACATGGCAAGTATCAGCTTGTATACAAGTGACCTGACCAGTTCCCCTCATGCTGGTCAACACTGTCACTGATTAATTATTTTTCCACCCTATTATTAGGTAAGGAGGACAAGTGTTTTAACCTTGCTGTAAGTGGTATTTTGTTTCTCTCCTACAGCTTGATAGAGCTTGGTTTCAAGTAGAGCTGTTTCAAGTGTTGCCATGCAGACCTGAGTGTGGTGCTGGGGAACAGGGTGTTGGTGGCATGAGTGGGAGCTGGTGACCGAAAGCACATCCCATTGGCCACACCAAAACACCTGGAGCTGGGACTGCCCTGCAGCACGACAGCAGCTGAGCTGCTACCAGCGACCTGTGTCATGTTAACAGTCACACTGCAGACTGTGGTTGGCAGCTGTGAGGAATAAAATCGTTTAATTTTACAATGAAAGTTGCTATCAGGAGCTGGGTTAGCAGTGCTGCACACACATATTCATACACATACATGGACTTAACCATCCGCCTTCTCTTTTTTACAGTGTTACCCCACCTGTACAAATAGGAAGAACTGCATAGTACATGAATACTTGACCTCCAGGCAAGCTAACCTGAAGCTTGGAGGTGTTGACCTTGACAACTCTTTTGAGGTTAATTCCCTCCTTTATTTCTCAATAGTCCCAACGGGATTTGTTTTACTAAAGCATTAGATGTTTTTCTTGTTAAACTGCAGATCTTTGATACAGTAACTCTATACTTATTTTCTTCTTTTGCCTGTAACACTTCTGCAACTTAATACTTCCAGCCTTCTTTCTCCCTCTCTGTTCCCCAGTGACTCATCTAGGCAGGTATTTTCTAACCATCCTGTGCAGCCTCCTAAGAGACAATGTTCTTTCCAGGTATCAGCTGAAAAGTGCAACTGCTCAGAATAGAGCAGAAATGGAAAGGCAATATGTCAGTCTGCAATGAGTAATTCAGTTCTTTGCAAAGCAGGGATTGTTTTTGTTACAAGAAAAAAAGGGTGAAAAGATCTTAAAGGCAAGATACCTTCACACCAAGTTATACAATTCTCCATTTAATTCACTTCTCAGGTGGAATCATAAGCAGCTCTTAGTGTCCAATACTCTACAGCAGTAAAACAATATGTATCCTTAACTCCTGTGTCATTCTGCCTGCCCTTAACATCCCAGGTACAGTATTTTAAAGAGACAGGTTCTTCCTGGAAATAAAAAATAATTTTTTTAAAAAAATTAAATAATTTGAAGTGCCATTTCCACATGCTTAAGACCACATGTACAGTCGTCTCCTTGAGGAACCACACAGATGAAGAGTACAACCTTCTGCTTTTACACATCATATCAAAAGAGGATCTCAAATGCTGTTTTCTGGTGTCCAGGTCCCTGCATAAGCACTGCCTGTTTGCTCCTCCCACAACAGCAGCCACAGGTCTCATGCAGACTTTATTTTTGGTTTGAAGGTTTTTTTCTGTAGGATGACAGAACCCAAAGTAGCCCAATTTCCAATATTTCATTGTGATGCTAGCATAGAACAGGAAGACCAGACCAGCCTCAAGTCCAGATTTGCTTTTCTCTGCTCAAGTAGAAATAAAAATTACTACTAAGCCTTGAGGTTTTCTTGCATGGGTAAATTCTGATGGTGAACAACCACCAGTGCTGAGGTCCCAGCCAGCGAGTTGAGTTCACACTTCTGATTTATGGCACATAAATCAAGATGACTTATGTGATGAAAACACTTGTATTATTTGCCTGTCCATGCAGTGCTGTCTTGCCTTTCTTATTTCTTCATTGTAGAAAGATTGTAAAGGCTCCCCAAGTAGAGCAAATCACACCTCTTATTCCCTGATGGCATTCAGAATTAAGGAGATTTGCTCATAGTTTTTAAATTACAGTGTCCAAACCCTGAATTAAGACTATCCAAGAATGTTCCCAGTGTGGTAAAGGAAGGCTCTGCAAAGGGGATAATCCTGCCTCACCTAACCATCTTGGTGGAATTCAACATGTTTGCTCTGGAGGTGCCTGACAGCTGGATCCAGTCCATGCAGTTGTGGTCTGTCTCAAATACCAGGCAACTTTCCTGCCTCATTCACCATCCTAATGAACATATGCTTTCTGGGAAAAATTACTTCAGCTCTCTGAAGATGCAGGGGAGCCATGAAAAACTTGAATAAGGCTCTTACATTCTTCAGAGCTCTGAAGAGAGGGAAGATTTCCAGCTCCCTGACTAGCAGCTCCCTTGCTGAGATGATATTTGGCACTTTCTCCTCCTCTTTCTGACAAGAGGCAGCCAAGGAGGAACCAGGCTGCTTCTGCTCATACATCAGAGATGTGTTCACACACTCACACACACACACACAGACATGTACACTTGCACGCTCCACCACAGTTTCCCTTCCCCCAGCTCCTCCTGGCACCTTCCCCATATGTGGCAAGCGAATAAAATGAACAACTGCTGCTGCTGCAACCAAAATAAGTCAAGAGCACCGAGAGGGAAGGAGCAGCAAGAATAGAGGCAACAAATGCACAGCAAATCTATGAAATCAGGCCACGTGAAGGGAAGGAGTGGGGCCAACATGATCACGTTAGTAACTTTGGGTCCCAGTGCAGCAGTGGTTCATTCCCATACAAGGGAATTAGCAAACAGGGCAGAGGAAGATAAAAACCTTATCCTGGAATTGTACAGTCTTGAGAGGGACTTGGGTTTGCCATGCCCAGCCACCATCACCACATGTCCCATTTTTGGCCATGTTACCCCAAAGGCACCCCAGCAGTGATGCTGTCTATCCACCTCCTTGTTGGCCAGCCCTGTGGTCACCTTCACTCCACAGCCCTGTCAGGTGGCTGAGGCCTTGCTGAGTCAGAGTGGCTTCCAGGTTTTTCATGGCTGGTACCCATCAACCTGTCCTATTCCCACCCAGGCAGAGAAACCAATTGGCTTGAATGCGACCACATGCTTCAGTGGACCTCATTTCTTTCACAGGCAGGTCTGATCAAGAAAACACAAAAGACAAGGTTGGAAGGGACCTCAAGAAGTCTTTTGTTCAATCATCTGTTAAAGTAGAACAGCCACTAAGTTTTTAAGGTCCTTCCAATCCAAACCATTCTATGATTTTATGATTGAGAAAATCCTTGCTTAGGCAAGCAGTCCTTCTCCTGAAACTCTTGGTCTGACTGCCCACATCAAATGTTCCTCAACTCTCAGTGTTTTCTTTAAAAGTGAGCCAGGTTGTTGGCACCTTTTTCCCACTGGCTTCCAAGCAATTCCCTAAACAAGCCCAAATCTGTTCTCCAGAAGTAGATAGTCCTGAATCTGCAGCTTGCCTGCCCAGTCTTCCTCCAGGCCTTGCTCACAATCACCTCAGGATGAGGAGGTGACCACATGGTCTCAGCTGTCAACTCACACACCATTAATAATTTTCTTTCTTATTTTCATTGCTCATGGAGTTTAGATGCAAACTGCATTAATTTTTGGCCTTTCAGTGCTAGGAGAAGGGGTGACTTTTTGGGTGCTTCCCAAGTGGCTGTGTCATGCTTTACCTCATCCACGTAACAAACAGAGACCAAGCAACCAGGGGTATAACACTAGCAACTCCTATAGAATGTTAAAGGTTGGGTGAGAAAAGAAAGCATTATTACAAAGGGTTTGAGAAAAGGTGTTTCAACGCTCTTCACGAGAGTACATGGTGGGGCCAGGGCATGGGGGCAACAGCAGTTCTGCTGTCCCCATAGTTTGAAAGGAAAATAAAGTCCCAGCATATTTTTTTCACAGGACTTCTCTGCCCCAGCATGAAGAAGCATTTACATTACATTAATCTCACATTACTATGTGGCCAGTCTGGCACCTTTTCTTTTGCTACCCTGTTGTCACAGCCAGTCCTCGAGGACCTCACTCTGCTGGTTTCTGCTCTCAAATGGCTTCTGCTGCTGGAAGCTGCCAAATGTCAGTCTGACTCAGAATCCAGGGCCTGCATGGTGTCCTCTGACTTCTCTTTGAATCAGCCCAACTTATCCTTCCTCAGCCTTCCCCTTGCAAAGCAGGACACAGTGGTGACTGTGTGTACAACTGCAGTACCTTCCCATAGAGCTGCATCATCTTTGCTGCCTTCCCTGCCAGAGATCACTCCTGATGTACCTGCTTCTGCCTGCTTTTGTGCCAGAATAATGTGGGCCATAATTAACCTACTTTCTATTGTGTAACTAGATGCACCCATGAACAAGAAATAAGTTGGGTTTTATCCAGACCTCCTGCCTAAGATCTTGGCCTCAAACTCCTCTCACAGATCTCCAGAGAGAGAGCTTTTGGGGGTGTTACATTCCAGAAGGCAGTTCCTGTCTTTGGCTCATAAGGTGCTGCTGCTGGAGACACGGCCCTCACTTAGAAACCAAATTCAGCAAGCCTGTGCAATCAATTGACCTAAATGTCTACTGGCGTTTGCTAAGGCAGGTGACTAAACCTGAGGGGCTGCAGCTGACAACCCTTCACCCTGGAGATTAATAGTTGGGGACAGGATGTGTGGGAGTCCACGAGACTTCCCCGTGGACATCCACTGCAGCAGAAATGAAAAGAGAGGGAGGTGATGAGAGGTGTCAGAAAGACAGGCAGCCTTCTGCCTCACGGGGAAATGGTATCTCCTGGGAGGTTGGCATTGCCCAGGGCAAGGGGAGGAGCTTCTTCTGAGAAACCTTTCAACGGGGGGGCAAACAGGCTGGCCCCACAAACCTTAAGGTGGGGAGGTACATACCTGAGCACCAGGCACAGCCGTGTTCACTTTTCTTTTCACGCTTGTCAAACGAGTGGGTGCTTGACTTCACCATGTAAAATAGGAGTTTGGGAGCACTGACTCTCCCCCCACTGGACAAGCTAATAGCCCAGTCAGCAAGGGGCTCTTGTAGGGATTGGGGACTCAAATCTCCTCCAAGAGGGCCTTGCATACTACTGGAAAAGGATTGGAGAAGCATCCCTTCCCTTCTGAAAGGCATAGTACCTCCTCTTGTCTGGGTTTGGAAGGAAGGTTTTGGCACCTAACTTAGAGGGGAAGAAGGAGATTAAGGACATTGAATCCTGAGTTCAAGCTCCTATCTTCCTCAGATCCTGATGATCTGAGGGTGGGCAGAATGCAGCCCCAAGAGCTGTCTCACATGTTTCCTGCTGGCCACCCTTGGCACACTTGTTCTGTGTATCCTGCCTGGGGCACCATCCTTCCCTGCAGGCCTCCAGGTGGTTTGCACTGTATATATTACAGACTCCTATGAGGGCAGAGTGCCCAGCCTTGGCTGCAGCGGATGTTGGAGCTCCATGGGCTGGCACCAAGACTCTCCACAGCTTCCAAGCTGGAGGAAAGGGTCTGTTGGTACCTTCACCCAAGTGAGAACAGCCTGCCTCCAGCAATGCAAAGTAAATGCTGTTCTACTCAGCCTGCTGGGGTCTGTTCCCTGTGCCCCACAAAAACCCACACAACACATGCCCACTCAGGGGGTTGCTGCTCCAAGTTGGGCCCTGCAGAGGCGACAGCCTGGTACAGGAGCTGCCAGCATGAAAGAAGATAAGCAGGAAAAGGAGAGAATTGCACGGAAGCCCCATAAGTTCAAGATGTGGGACTTCAGTTTTTCCATCCAGCTCCAGCCTGGGAGCAGGGTTCTCATAGCAGTAAGTGCCTCATCCACATTTCCACTGGTTTTTTTGACAGTGAGATATAAGCATCATGATTATCACCAATACTTGCTTGCTATACTGGAGTTAGGGGACTCCATGTTTTCTGTGCAGGACACCATGCTCAGATCAGCTCAGATAATTTGCCAGGAAAGATGCCACACCCATTTTGCAGCTGAGCCTGCACCAACACCTCTAGGCCTTGACCTGGGGTTCTGCATTGCTGCTAGGCTTGCAGGGAGCCTGTTTTCTCCTCCTTCAGAGGCAGCCTTTTAAACCCCATTGACCACCTGGGAACCGAAACATCACCATTTTTCCTCATGCTAATCCTGATGTTTGAAGTGAATTTCTGCTGGATGATCATCAGTCCTTCTGTAGTTCCATCAGCACAGCTGAGCTCACTTCCCAGCTGAGCTGTAGTACTGCTGGGATGCAAGAAGGGAGTTGTGTCCCTTGGCTCTCAGCTAGGTTTCTGGAGATGTAGTTTTCATTCCTGTCTTTGCTGCACAACATTAAGTAAATGATCTGCAGTCAAGTTTTTCAAGCACCCAGCATTAATCAGCAAAGCTTTGTCTTCAAGGCATGCAGGTCTTGCTAATGCATCATGATGGAGGAACAGATTTTAGTAGGAGATTTTAGATAGATAGATAGATAGATAGATAGATAGATAGATAGATAGATAGATAGATAGATAGATAGATAGATAGATTTTTAGTCTCTGCTGTCTGTTTTTTCTCTGGTTAATCCTATACATAAAGATGCACACATCATGCTCAGAGTATGAAATAATGAGTCAAAAATACAAGTTTAGACTTAGTTGATTTGAATGCTACTCTCAGGCTTTCCTGAATGTAATTGTTATTTGTAAGTGTTCTCAAACACTTCAGGAAAAAAAAAAACAAAACATTTTTATGCTGTGGGTTGTCTGCAAATGTTCATTTTGACAAGTTGCTGTCTGTTACTGGTATTGGACTCGTCACACAGTGTATCTTATGTTCCCTAACTGGATGACAAGCTTGTAAAACAGAAGAATAGCAAGTGACAGATAGTAGCATGATTTCTGGTTATTTTTTATAGTTCCTGATTTCATGGACACTGGAAACTCTACGAATATCATGAACAAGATATTAGGAATAAGGAGTTTATTGGAAAATATGCCAGCACTGGCAACCTTTGTAGAAATTGAAAGACTTAATGATGGTTCAGGTAGCTTCCCTTCGTACCATGGTATTCCATTACCAAGATGTATGAGAAAAGGATGTACAGTAAGGTTTGACATGTGAAAGGGTTGTCTAAGAACACCTGGCACATCAGAGAAAATGTTTCACAGATGTTTCACTCTTATTTAAACACAGGGGAGAAAAAAGGGAAATATCCTTAGAACTCAAAACAACAACCTAGCAGCCCAGACACTAATAATCTTTTTGCCCTCTTAAGATGTTCTCCATGCCACTCTCTTTCCCCTCTAATGAGATTAGCATAGTTTCAAGCTAGAACAACAATCATACATACAAAAAGAAGCACTTTGTTCTCCGGAACTTCTACCTAGTGCGTACACAGCAAACACCTGGTGTCCCAATCAGTTCTTGCACAGAACTGCAATAATTAACCATTTAATTCCTGGATTACAGCTCAGTGCAATTTACTGGTCTGACAAACCTATGCCATCCATCAATCAAACAGGCTATTTAAATTAACTATAAGAGTTGTAGTTAATAGAATTTTAACTGATTTTTTAAAATATATTTCTGAATAAGGCTCATATTTAAAATATTAATGTTTAGCTAAAAGATTTGTAATTTGTTCCAAACTGCAATATGGAGTATGTGACTTTGGTAGCATTCTTCAACCACAAGAAATTTGGCTTGGTAGGATATTCCCCCAGCGCCTCCTTTGCAGTTACTCCCTAGACTCTTCTCTGCTCAAAACTTCGTATTTTAACCTGCCAGAATTAAGCTGAAATATGACCTGCAAGTCAACACATGAGTGTGTCCAAACTGAGAGAGGGATGCTAAAGCAAAATGTTCATTTAAGACCACTTTTCCTTAAAGCTCCTTGAAAAGAAAGCAGGCCTCCATGTACGTGGACTATGGCATCAGCACAGTGATGTGAACCCCTGGTTGGTATCAGTTCGTTCCAAAGGTATAATGTTGTGCCACAACCTATGTGGTAGTAACAGATTTGGCCTAAATCAGGGGATCAGAATAAGAACACTATTACCACAGTTGAAAGACCATGTCCATATTATCCGCACTGAATAGGAAGCATTCTTGCTATCATCCTTGCAACTAAGTTTCCTGGAACTCGGACTTTATGCCTTTAGGTGACTTAGGGAAGATGAAACTCAGGTAAGAATGTTCACAGATGTCAAAAAAGGTATTAAGTAAGCTTGTGGCCATAGAGGTGAAGAGCTTTGCAGGACCTAAAACAATCTGTCTAAAGGGCAACTCAAGACACAGGAAATGCAATGCAGATGTAGGGAAATACCTGCTAAAAGGAAAAAAACCTACATGTTACAGAGTCCCAAACAAACTCATTGACTCTGTAAAGGTATGTGGGCATAATGCTAGCTTTAGGCAGGGGCACATAAAGTAGCACATAAGTGAAATGAGAAAGTCTGCATACAAACAGGACATGGTTCACATATCACATCTCCCCTGCCAGCCCACCTAATGTGATGGGAAGAAAACTGAAGAAAGAACCATGGGCCCAGCAACAAGGCCTCCCTCCCTCTGCTTGGCAGACATTAGCAATTTAGAAAGGACTTAGGAGGCCCCAGTAAAGAGAAGGTCTCTCTTGCTTTCAGCAATAAACAGTTTCACAGGCAGCTCTCAAAGACCAACAGCACAGGCTCAGAGAAGTGAAGGGATTCAAATTTGTATATAAAGTGTGAACAGAAGTCAAATGAAAAAAGACATTATCCAAGGAACTATTTCAGGCTCAGTACTATCTTTTAATTCAAATCTCATTAATCACTATGCCAACCATCCAGGTTTAAAGGCAGAATTACCCATTTCTGATGGGCGATAGTAACTGAGGGACTGCAAGCATCATGCCCTGTCTGCAAAGGAAAGACAGAAAGGCCAGAAAAATATAAAATTTAAGGTGGCCCTGGACCTCATTGCAGCAACTAGTACTACCTTTATCTCCCCATATATTCAACAAGGAAGGAAAAGATGTTATTCCTTCCTTGCCACCATCACAGACAAGGTGAAGTCACTCAAGAGCTGAGGCAGAACTCACCTAACACCAACCAGGGAGGAGCTGGGCGGGTGCTCTGTGTCAGCTGTGTCTCCTCTGCAATCAGTGGAGAGAGATCAGGTACTCTCATGGATGACTCACCACCTCCTAGGAGAGGTGTCTAGAGTAGGTGGGATGACTCATCCTTGGGGTGGTCCTCTCCACAGATGTTCACAGGATCCTAGATCATAACAAAAATTACATGCTTGCCTTTCAGTCCTGTTTTGCATAGTCAAAGCTTTTGGAGGAATGCACAACCGTGTCTGGGGCTTGATGGAATTATTTAAGGCCTTATGTATGCAGGAGGCTAGAACTCTAAATTAGTTCTCACAACTTTAGACAATTTGTCCTTCAATTATATTACACCTCAGTTCTTTTCTTTCATGTGGTGGCAGTACCATAAATGTCAGCGTGAGAGTAAGGCCCAGACTCTGGCAGGTGACCAGTGTAGGCAGCAACACACTGGTCGTCATGTTCTAACCAGCAGTGCAGAACATTTTATCACTAAGGTGTTAGAACATATGGGACATTGAACACAGAACATTTTGACATCTTCTTCTGTGTTTGGCATCTCTCCCATGAATCCACAGCACCTTTAGTGGACATGCTGGGGAGTGGATTGTCAGGAAGACTATAGTCTTATTTAAGAGCTTGTTATGTAAAGACTAATACTGAACAAATTAGGATAGCTTAATAAGCAGCCATAGTGTAAGGATTTTGTTTTTCTTGTAATATTAGAACTAAGGAAAAAGTTCTTATGTTAGGTCAGATGCAGAGAGAAAACCAGTAATTATCTGGAACCAGCACCAACTCGGTATGCCTGGGCAGGTGTCAGGCAGACCTCTCCTCTCTGCTCAGAGACTGGCAGAACTGCCTGCACAGGACCCAGAAAACAAAAAGCAGGACTCAGAAACAGTACTAGGATTTCCTTTTGTGGAAATCCAGAGATCTGAAGTGGGACATCTGGGGTGCCATCTCTACTTTCTGATTTTTTTGTGTTAACACATGTCTGAATCAAAAGTGTGAAGTCCTTTTGAAGGCAAAAAAAGTTTGACTTCATCATTTATGGAGTCAGACCCCAAGCATGGGATCCAAAAGCTTTTCTTTGCATCCAGATGTGCTTTTTGTTGATATCTTCCCTAAGGGGATAAACATTTTCCTGTCTGTCAGGCTGTGGTTATGTTAAATGGTTTAAAATCATGTCTCATAATGAGCACCACTGAGAGAGACAGCTCTGTACAGCAGATGGCTGCAGAACACGAGGAACCTGAGAAATCCAGGGGACGGTCCTGAGCTGTGCTTTTATGTTATTTGCCTTCAGCTGACACCGGAAAATCCAGTACATCACTTTGACACCGAAGGTGCTAAGCCTCCACCAGCATAACACCCTAGTAAAGGTCCTGCCTTCTTGAGGTGTGCAGCTGGTAAGTGTGATTTTGCTTCTTGTATGTGCAGTAGTAATTTTTCACCTGTAAGGATAACTTTTGCACCTTATGTGACTAGCTGATTTTTTTCTTGGCACAATTCAAAATTGCACCTTTCTGGGCATCTTGGAAATGAAGTGGATAAAGGAGTGGATCAAATTACTTGTCTTTGAGTAGAAAAACACAAAATAAGTATTGTATTTCAAAACTAGTTAATAATGTTCATGGAGGGCTTAATTCCACCAAAGTTAGTCATGCTGAGTAGTTTCTTTTTCCACAACCAGCCTATTCATCTCAATTAGATTAGTCACAGCACAAGGAGAACAGAATTGGACTCTGAATAATTTCAATTAATTTTCTGCTGTAAAAAAGCACTATTAATTGATATTTCCCCTGTTTCCTCGGCCTTTGGCAAATATGTTTTAACTATGCATAAATATTACTAATTTTCTATATTTTCTTTCCATAAAACATTTTTGATGGTTTGTCAAGTTCCACTTAGCTTTCTAATACATTTTTTTGTCTAAGCATAATTCACCGCATGATCTAAACAGAAGTGCCAGCACAGAGCAGTCATAGCTTTACCCTGCTAAAGTTTAGAGTACTTGCAATTAGGGCCAAATTTCTTATGCACAGAAGTAGGAAAAACATTTGTCTGATCTAATAAAGTTATTAACATTTAATATTATCTTTTTTATGTAGGAAAATTATTAGTCTCTTAATATTGTCTTACCGATGTAAGGGAGTGCTGAGTTCTGCATTTAATCCTTGTAGTCGAACATGATGCAATTTTGCAATTGGTGAATCAAAACTCCCTTCCACCCTCCCATGCTTCATTGCATCTTCTCTGCGGGATAAAATGTCCTCTTCTGATAACGACGGTGTGGTAATAAGTTGCAGGGTATCAGTGTGCAAGTATTCCTAAATACAGGTGAGGGGAATCTTATGGGAAGTCCAGGGCATATGGCATCAGGATCAGAGGTGGTGATACTGCTCTAGAAGCATAACTGAAGGAAGGAGCTGTGCTTCTAGTGAGAGATGTTACAACCTCCTGAGGTCCATACATTGGAGGGCAGTGCACTCAGGTAGGAAGGCAGGGGATGTTGACCTCCAAAAGCAAGGGTGAGAGGTTCCTTAGTTTAGCCGTGCTAGTCCCATGTGCTAAGGCCTCAGTTTCTGCATCTGTGCTGATCATAGGCAAGGGTATAATACAAGCTTACAGGGGGACATGCAGGGAGATTCATCTGCCATCAATAGAGAGGGAGAATGAGGAGGTCAGGGCAATCAGGTGAACTTTGGGATTAAGGTTCACAGCTCCAGTCTGACAGAGACATTCCTGGACCACTTCTGCAGACAAGGCTGTTCCCTGTGGCTGTTCACCATGGGGAAGAGGAGGGGCCTTTTGCCCGCAGGGAGGTTTTTTGCTTGATCTGCCAGTGGGTAAATGCCAGTACTCACTGGCACCCAGACAGATTTCTGTCAGAAGTATCTTTATCTGACGAAAATATCTGGCCAGCTCTGCCCAGGGGAGACTTCTGTGAGAGCCTCTGGAAACATCTGAACAACATGTTCTGCCTACTAGCCCCCATATCCACACGGGGTTTAGGTGGCATTTGATGAGGTTCAAGTCTGTGCTCCTGCCTAGGAGCTTGTCTTTGACGTGATGCAAGTGAGCTATAAAGGTTAGAGGAAAATCTGAAAAAGGGAGAAACTGGTTTCACTGGATGCTTAAGTCATCCTTCTTTTTAACTTCGCTTGTGAAACTGATACCTGCTGGAAGTTTCTCTCTGTTGTCTTACATAACTACACCAGTTCTCTCCCCTGTATCACTGCTCTTGACAGACACAGAGCCATCCCCTCCCATACAAGCAGATGATCACTATGAGGCTAACCAAAACTTAAGCAATCAGGTCATGAACCACAAAGATGACCAATATCTCACTTCTGTTAATTTCTACAGCTATTAAGCTGTGTTATAGATCAGGACCTTAGTTATTCTGAACACAGAGCATAAGCAAAAGGAAAACTTGCGTTATGAATACAAAAGAGGTACATTTGTTTCACAATGCTGCACTGGGTTATACAGATGACAATACAGAGGAGTAGCTTTGGGCAAAACAATGTTTGTCAGCATCCTTGAACACTTAAAATTTAAATTCCATGAGCAGAGAAACTAAAGAGATGATCAGACCTCTTCAATCAGTCATCCAGAATGCAGTATTAATTTACTGCTCTAGCAAACCCTGAAATGCCATCCTTAATAGATGGGGACTGATTTGCTAAGATCCATGCTATTTGCCTCTGAGATTTATAGGGATAACAGCAAGATCTGATAGAAATAACACCTTATCCTATCATTTCCCATTTCTCTGAGAGCATCTGAGAGCTACTTTACAAGTAGCACTGATGCTTCACTCATGCATGGCACACCAAGTACACTGTCAAGTGATAAGAACAGACGAAGGACCACTGTTGCTCTCCTCCTTAGCACATGTAATCATAGGGAAGAAACAAGAACAACTTCCCATCACTGCTTTCCTTCATGGACATTTCCTTTAGAATACTCCTTGTAAAATAATTAAAAATAAAAGGTGCATAGGCACTATTTTTTCTTACCGTAGAAAAGATCTTCCCATAGGACCAGTACTGGCATACTACAGCAGTGATACTGGTTTCCATTATCTCAGAAGCTTCATTTTCTAGTTGCTGACACTGAACAGCTGGTCTGATTTGTTTCACATAACAAAGACAGTATAAATTAAGTTGCCATGTGAATCAAGAATGAATCCCCCACACAAAGAGATATGTAATACCTTTTATTTAGCTTCGTGCACTAAAAATGTTCACAATACTGAAACTTACCATCCTGCAGTGAGGGAAAGATACACATTGGGCCATTTCTTTGAACACTAAAGACATTCCTTTAGGTTTTGACTTTAAGAGAACGTGAATCAATAGAAAATATGTATTTTTATTTTTACAGCTTTAAAGAAAATTTCTGCAGTATGGCTGCAGAACAGTGTAAGTCTTTTTTCCTACTTGGCATTCACTCAAATACAGTTAGATACAGGGATTAATGAATATCCAGTTTGCTGATGGCACCCCAGGGACCTGCATCATATTTTAATGATGTACTTTCAACAGATATCTCACTTACCTGTCAACCTGGAGGTGTAAGACTGAGTATTTCTATGTTCTCACTTCACTCATACAAGTACGGCCTTTAAAAGAAATTGTTTCTGGCAGTGGTCAGCTGGAATTTCTGAATGACCTAGTTCCCTCCTGAGGGATGATTCTTAAAACCACTTAATTCAACAGCAGTTGTCCTTACTTCTTTAAAAACACTTTGAGGGGGAAAAAAAAGGAATCTCAAACTTGGTGTTGTGTTTATCTGGCCAGCACTTTTATACTGGCTCAGAAATAGCTTCAAGACGTTTTGGCATATCCAACCAAAGAAGGGTTAATGCCTCTCATGTGGGAAAAATATCGAATAGGCAGCTTCAAAGAGTCATCGCACCACTTGCTCTTTGCCCATTTTTGCTTTAGGAATATTTGTCTCTGCCTGCCCTTCCAACTGTTGGCGAGGGGAGGCAACAGGAACCTCAGAAAAGGGACAAATTCAACATGGTTGGGCCACCTTCTCCTTTCTCTTCTTTGAGCAATACCCTCTCTGAAGCCATTGGAAGAACAGGTCCTTTCTTTCAGATATTTGAGCAGATGTCTACATCATTTCCTCTTGTGGAACAGTGCCATCACATTTCCCTTCTTGAAAGCACTTCCCAGTGTGGAAAAGCCCCTACCAATGTGCAGGCCCCAGTGAGGGATATGCTTGATGTCTGTACCATTCGAGGAACAGCAAGACTGCAGTCCTGCCCACAGACATAACTTGCTGCATGGGTGCCTCCAGCTCCCTGTGGAGCTTCATGGAGTGAAAATGCTCTCTAAATCCTGCTTATCTAGCAAGATTTGCAAAGGAGCCCTCTGCCCCCTCATCTTGCACAGACGGTCTGACTCACTGGACTCAGGATTCCCATCTGGATGTCTCTTTGAAAGATGGGTGCAAGCCAAGGAGTTTGTCTATTCTTAGCCTTATCTGTTATAAAGATAGTTCTCCCCATAAAAATCTCAGAGAACACCTGCCTCTAAGCAAACACAGCAGCAGTGTGAATCCTGTTCTGTGTTCACTTTAATGAGGTGTTAATATCAGAGCCCAACGGAGATTACATAAGTGCTGACATAGCTAAGGAAAACTGCGAAAGAAACAAAAATAAATGGAAGTCAAATAATTTGAACCCTGTCACCATGAAGTGCCAGCTACAGAAATGTGAATGGCACTCGGAGGCAGAAAAAATCATCTTACACCTCCTGTGCTCCAGAAATGACACCACTTACTTACCAGCTTCTCCGACCAGCATCTTCCCACTTTCTCCCATGGTGCCTGAGGATATGGCGTGTCCTAGCTGACGTGATCCAAAAAACTATGCCCTTCCCTGGTTCTCTGCAGCCCTGCTCCCCCTCCCCCTGTGCTCCAGATTGCTGAAGGAGCTTGGCCCCTGGCAGCCAGGCAGCAGCAGAGAGGGATGCCAGAGGGGGCAGTGTATATTAAAAAACAACAGGCAGCCTCTTAAACTGCCTGGAACAAAATTGTGCAATAATTGGCTTGTGCGCCCATGTGATCTTATCACTGCGAGCCAGGGTTTTCAGAGGGAACTGAAAGGAGTAAAACACCCACTAGATCCTGCTTCAGATCATCTGAAAAGCTCGGCTGTTTCCTTAGTCCTCATCTCTTCACGTTTTTCATTTGCTCATGGTGGTATTTCTCCCTGGGAGCTCATGGGAGGCCAGGCTCTTTGCCAGATCTGTTTGTACACACTCCCAGGGTAGGTTTGGGTTGCTGGCCAGTTTCCCTGTGTCCTGGCTTTCCCTGCAGCTTGGAGCTGAGGCAGCCCTGGTCATCCTCCAGCAAAAGGCTGGCATGGCTAGGCAGAGTCAGCCAAGCATGAGGTGGGATTGTCTCTGCAGACTGCCACCTTAACAGGGCTGAGGGTGTGGGGGGCACCTTGAAGGGTGGTGTCTGGGACAGACAAGATGTGGAGACTGAAAAGGGCTGAAGAGAATGAGGAAAGAGAAATCTTCCTCACTAAACAGTTAAGACAGAGAAATAAGAGTCTGTAAAAACAGGAAGAAATTATAGCAAAACATACTGGTGTGCTGGGTGCTTCCTGTGCTGGGTTTGTGAAGAACATCCAGGATTGTTGCATTTCTGGTCTTTTGGCTGTCCATGACAAATATCTGAACCTCTTCCTTTCCCACAGATCTATCTTGCAGCTTACCCCACCTTCAGATTTTATCTCTGGTTGCAGCACTGTGTGTATCAGCCAGGATAACACTGTGTGGCTGCCTGTGTTTGCTGCCCACATGTGCTTCCTGTGAAAGCTATGATCCATCAGGGATGCAGGGAGACACAAGTGGCATGGGGAGCAGGAGGCTTGTGTGCTAGGATGGTAGCTCCAAAACAAAGCTCTGGACTCCTCCGGTAGTCAGTGAAGAGAAATCAACGCATCCAGAACCTGATTCCTCTCATCCTTGTGCAGATGCATCAAAAAAATCAGCCAAAACACCTTTAAGTGCCTGTTTCCCTCTGACTACAAATGGAGCCCAGTTGGCTGAGAGAAGAGACATGGAAAGCCCTGAAATCAGGTGGTATCAATCCCACCACAGCTTTAGAAACTAGAGCTATTTCACATGAGAGCTGGATATACGGCGCTTAAATGCGGACACAGTTGTGTGTGGAGACACTTGTATGTGTAACATTATGCCCATGTGGATGACAAACTGTCATCCTCAAGATGATATAAACAGTACCCTTAACCCTACAGTCAAATAACTGTAGTACCATATGTCCTTTTAGTACTTAAAACTGAGTAAAACACCAGAATGACTTTAAACAGTAACCAGGATAATGCCCAGAAGTAGTGTGGGACCAGAGTGACCCCAGAGCTGTCAAGCCCCACATTGTCAGTGTAGGACACACGGGGCCTCATCTAGAAGTCATGCATGTGCCATAATTTTTTTTTCTTTTTAGTACAAACTGCCCTTGATTAGTCATCGACCTGGTTTAGAAGTTGTGCCACTACCACTCAAGCTGTGAGTGGAGTACATATTTGAATATAATAGACTCTGAAACCATTTTAAAATGGCCTAGATCTAAGCCCACGGGGGGTTATAACTAATTTGATAGAAACTGTAGCTTCTAAATAGAATCACCTGAGACCTCTCAAGAGTTCAGCTACAGGGTTCACTGTTCCAGCATGAAGTCTCAGCTGAGCTCCCCTGAGTTGTAGCCCTTCTCAGAAAACTGAGGCCAATCTGGGGGGCAGCAGGACTCAGTTTCCTGATGGGTATCCCTCCCAGTGAGAATTATGAAGCAGAGGAAGAAGAGAATTATGGTTTCAACTTTCCAAACCGTTGGAAGGCTACATTTTTGTACAGTTTTTAGTCAAAACCGTATGCAGCTCCACAGTTTTGGCTGTGGTTTGCCTTGGGTTTTTTTGAGCTGACTGCAATTGTGACTGATCCAAAAGGTAGGAGTAAGCAAAGTCACCGTATGTTTTAAACCTTCCGTATTTGAATGTTTCGTGCAGTATGCAAGTCCCATTTTTAATGTCAGAAGCACTTCCCACCTGAGCTTTTCACTTCTTTGGCATTGACTAAGCACCTCTGCAAAGTCAGGACTAAATATCTGCCTTTTATCAGCAAGCACAACCCTGTCAAGCAAGTAGGTTTGTATATCTGTAGTGAATTCGGTTGCATTAGCAGCTATTTCTCCAATAGCTGGTACTTCTGTACCCTCCGGACCAGAACATCACAGCTCTGTGAACAAAACTTTGGCTGATGGTGGGTGGCACTTAAGTGCTACTGGACTAAAAGCATCAGCATTCAGACAGCACCAGAGCTGAGATTCCCTTGCCCATCTCTGATGTCTGCTGAAGTGGAAATCAGCCTTTGCCCCAGGCGTTTTTTTTCCAAAATTAATTTCTTTCAAATTTCACCTGTTCCTTCTCCAAAAAAACGTTTTAATGGAAGCCTTGTGTAAGAGTGCTGTATCTCCCTCCTGAATCTCTTTCTCACTCCTGTAACATGATAAAAATACCACAGAACCATGAAAAAAAAGGATCGTCTTTATTCACAGAGTCACAGAATGGTTGGAAAGGACCTCTGGAGATCACCTAGTCCAACACCCCTGCTAAAGTAGGTTCGCCTAGAACAGGTTGCATGGGATCCCATCAAGGCAGATTTTTAATATTTTCAGAGAAGGAGACTCCACAACCTCTCTGGGCAGCCTGTTCTGTAGGTTCTCTGTCACGCTCACAGTAAAGAAATTTTTCCTCATATTTAGACAGAATATCCTGTGTTTCAGGTTGTACCTGTTGCCCCTTATCCTGTTACTGGGAACGACTGGAAAAAATCTTGCCCCATTCTCTTGACACCTGCTTTTAAGATATTCATATGCATTCATAAGATCCTGTCCCCATCATCTCTTCTCCAGGCTAACCAGGCTCATCTCTCTCAACCTTTCCTCATAAGAGAGGTGTTCCAGCCCTCTCATCATTTTCACAGCCCTTCACTGGACCTGCTCCAGTAGTTCCTTGCTTCTCTTGAACTGAGAGTTCAGAACTGGGCACAGCACCTCGGGTGAGGCCTCATGAGAGCAGAGGGGCAGGATCATCTCCCTTGACCTGTTGGCCAAACTCTTCCTATCACCACAGGATACCCTTGGCCTTCTTGGCCACAAAGGCACTGCTGTCTCATGAACAGCCTGTTGTCCACCAGGACCCCCAAGTCCTTTTCCACAGAGCTGCTTCCCAGCAGGTCAGCCCAGCCTGTACTGGTGCATGGGGTTATTCTTTGACATCTACTGTCTCTCCCCAGGTGCAGGACCCTGCACTTTGTTGACGTTCAGAAGGTTCTGCTCTGCCCATCTCTCCAGCCAGTCCAGGTCTTGCTGAACAGCAGCACAACACTCTGGGGTATCAACCACTCCTCCCAGTTTTGTACCTCCAGTAAACCTGCTGATGGTACACTCTGTTCCTTCATCCAGGTCATTGGTGAATCAGTTGAACAGACTGGACCCAGTGCTGACCTCGGGGAACACCACGAGCTACAGGCCTCCCACCAGACTCTGTGCTGCTGGTCACAACCCTCTGAGCTCTGCTGTTCATCCACCTCACTTCCTGCTCATCTAACCCACATCTCCTGAGCCTGCCTAAGAGGATGTTATGGGAGACACATAGCCTTGCTTTGTCCTTTGTCTATCCTTTGTCAGGATAGACAACATCCACTGCTCTCTCATCATCTTCTCAAACAGTCATATTGCCATGGAAGGCAATTGGGTTGGTCAAGCATGATTTTCCCTTGGTGAGTCCATGCTGACTACTCCTGATCACCTTCTCTTCCTCCACATGCCTAGAGATGACATCCAGAATGAACTGTTCCATCATTTTTCCAGGGATCGAGGTGAGACTGACTGGCCTGTAGCTCCCTGGGTCCTCCTTCTTACCTATTTTGAAGACTGAAGTGATATTAGCTTTGCTCCTGTCCTCAGGCAGCTCTCCTGTTCTCCATGACCTTTCAAAGGGGATGGAGAGTAGCATAGCAATAACATCTGCCAACTCCCTTAGTACTTGTGGGCACGTCCCATCAAGGTCCATGGATTTGTGTGTGACAGCTCTGCCTAAATCATCTTTAACCTGATCCTCCTCAACCAACAGAAAGTTCTCCTTTCTCCAGACTTTTTCTCTTGTCTCCAGGGTCTGAGATTCCTGAGGACCAATCTTGGCAACAATGACTGAAGCAAAGAAGGCATTCAGTGACTCCACTTTCTCTGTATCTTCTGCCATCAGGGTACCGACCTCATGCAGAAGCAGACTCACATTTTCCTGTTTCCCTTTTGCTACTTATTCATTGCAGATGATACTGCAATGAACATTCTGAATCCAGTGCTACACAACTGACTGAGAATATTCCAGTGTAGGAATCCAGTGTAGGCTCATCTGTAAAAATGTAATAAATATCAAGTTCAGCTTATTTCTGAACTTTTTTTTGGCATCATATGAAAGCAGATGTTCCTAAAATGTTGTTGTTATGCCCTCTTCACACCAGCACAATCACTATTACCAAGTCTGTGATATTCATAATGAACTCCACATTACCTTAGACCACAGTCTTTAGAATAATATCATGCCCCTTCTTGCCTGAGGCACAGGGACATGCAAAAGGGAGACTTTTCCCTGGGATTTGAATGAAGGAGGGATGTGGCTTACTTTACATACAAACAGGGTTAACTTTTTCTTCTTCCTGCATTCTTTTGCACAGCCATCCTGAGGGGAAGTGTCATATTACCTCACCTCTTCTTACTAGGTTTCTAAATTCGACCTTGATTTGAAATTTCCTGGCATTACAGACAAGTGTCATTCAGTGTTCTGGTTTGGACCCATTGTACAATGGTAGATGGGAACTTCACATGAAGGGAGTTTGATTTACTTATTCCCATTCTAGCCTCTCTCATTTTACACAGACCTTGAGTCTAGTCTCCCCTCTTTCATGCAGCTGTAGAAGATATTGGGATGAATCACTTCTTTAAAGAGGAAATCAAGCACTGCCTTCCCACGGGAGAATTCCTGAAGACAGAAAGACAGGGTGTTTGGCACTGCAGTCTTGTCCTGGCTTGCCTGCACATGAACATTATTTCAGAAAAAGCCAGAGGTTGAATGTAAAGCAGCATAGGCATTCCACAACTGCTGCGTGTGTTGCTGAAATCTCAGCAGGAGCAATGGGTCAAGGTAACTGCATGTTGATTCATTGGAACTTCCCTGTATCTTCTTTAGCTGTGTCTGTCAGAAGGAAACAGGCAAGGATTTTCTGAACTTTGTGTGCAGTATAATACATTCAAAAGCAGGAGCAAACTATTGCAGAATGGCCAGAACTAAAGAAAAAATTCTTATTTCTCTGGCTTTGTAATAGTGAAGCAACGAGACATCTCCAGGACTTCTTTTCAGAGTAGAATGAGAAAGCAAGCTGAAGATACAGGGAAAGGTGGCTTCAAACTATTTTGTGCCTCCTGGGTCTCACACAAAAGATAGCTCAGTCCTGCCCATGTCCCCTTCAGCTGCACCACACCTGGCTCCAGCACAGCCACTGGCAAGCTTACGGGTGTTCTTCACCACCTAAAAGGCACACTGTGGTGCATGATTGCTCAAAGGAGCCAGATGTCACTCCGGAAACATCCACTCCATTTCCCACATCAGTGCAGATGCAATCTAAAGACAAATGCTGCTTGGCATCAGTTTAGCCAGATTTCACCCAAATGTTCTACATTAACCTGAAGACCCAGGGTTACAGAGAAAGGTTATTCTCTATGGCCTTTAGCTGAAACTTCATGTCTACCATTTCCTGAACAGCCTGGCAGTCCTGCTGCCTCCTGCAGGACAGAAGGAGGACAGTCAATCTGATGTAAGCTGTGTGTGATGAGGCACTGGAACAGGTCACCCAGAAAAGCTGTGGGTGTCCCACCTCTGGAAGTTTTTAAGGCAGGTTGGATGGGGCCCTGGGCAACCTGGTCTAGTGGAAGGTGTCCCTGCCCCTGGCACAGGGGTTGGAACTAGGTGATCTTTAAGGTCCCTTCCAACCCAACCCATTCTGTGATTCTATGGGAATATATTGGAATAAAATGTTTTCAGAAGGGTGACTACTGAATGACCTTTTGGTGCATAAACTTAAATATGTTTTTAACATCCTCTCCTCCCCTGAATGTGGTGGAGTCTAAGCTTTCCAGCTGGCTGAAGCAGAAGCACTTTATACCCTCTAAATTTAGAAGTATTTCCCTTGGATTTAAAAGGATGCACTTCTTTGTCTTCCCTAGAATGTAATCACAGACTAATGAACAAAATTGCTATAACAGTGGCTTAAAGACTTTCTCTTGTTTGTTTTTTTTTCCCTGAGAAGTCCTAGGCTATGTCTTTATTTTTAATAAAAAAATGTATTTTACTGTTGCTATAAAGTCCAAATTGAAACAGGTTTTCCTACTGTTCTACCACAAACTGACTGATGGAGCAGGGGTTAGGTTCAATTTTTAGAGGGTCTTTCCAAAAAAATAAAGCATCATTTTGAGCTTCCATGGAGAAATCTGGGAAACTGCATTATATTACCTGGGCCTCATTGTGTGAAACATCTCCAACTGTGAGCAATAAAGCAAAAAATTTATTTGAACAGACATAACATCTTTGGAGGGGGTGAAAGAAAAGCTTAATAAATCACATCAATTTAGTAAACCTGAACAATACTCCCCAACACCTTTCACTTGGCACATTGGCAGTAATCATAGACATCTCCTCTAGCTGAAACTGCTCTCTGCAGTGAGCAGCTCCTGCCCTCTCCCTTCCCTGCTCTCCATAATACTTTTTTACCAGCTTAGAGAAATGCAGTCAGGAAACATGCTGATGTCTTGCTCCTGTTTTCTGCAGCAAAGATATAATTTTTTAGTTAAACACATCAATTCTGTAGAGGTAAAGCTTCAAAAACAGACACACGCACAGTGCTCCAGAGAAAAGTTACCATCTGCCTTCCCCTCTCCTCCTCCTCTTCAAAGGAAGGAAGAAAGAAATGTAGCAGAGGCTTAGCTCTTCATTACCTGCTTGCGCTGACATTCATGAGATTCCCTGCAGGATTTTTCTTGCTAACCAGGCAGGATGAACACCCACAAAAATTGGCAAGGAGATGACTTTTAACTCATTTTCACAAACTGGCTCTATTTCAAGTAGACAGTGTCTCTTTGGTATCAAACCAGGAAAAAATTGGTTTTGCTTTCCTGTGAAAAATAGAAAATGCAAGTAGCCATCCTACTGGTTGTCTTGATACTAACAGTGCAACATGATGTTTCAAGGATTAAGAGGAATTCAGTTTCACCTCTGAAAGCCAAAGGATGAAGTTCAATGTTGGCCTGATAATATATTTTAGCTGAGCATTGTACAAACCTAAAGTAGAGTTTGCTTTCTACATTGTGTGCTCCAAGGCCACTACTCTAGAAGTGCAGGCACTATTGCCTACAGCAGGGAACGCTCAGATGTCAAATTCAGGGCTTGGACATTGTGTCAGGAGAGAGCTGTCATCGCTACACCAGTCCGTAGTGTGCAACATTATGCATCCAGATGATACTTGTATCCTGGGAAAAGCTGACTTTTGCTACAGAAGCAAAAAAGTAACCTTGTAGGAATAGATTTTTTAGATAGAGAAAAGTTAAATCATCTCCCTCAGGAAAAGCAAACAAACAACAACAACAACAAAAAAACAAACAAAAAAAAAAAACCAAAAGCAACAAAAAAACCCCAAACCAGCAAACAAAACAAAACCAACCAAACTACTTTATCCAATGTACCTTGAGTAAAGAAATTTACTCCCTTGGCAGAACTATGCAAGGCTTGACAAGGCTTGAGATAGACTTGACAGATGACTCAGTTTAACAGAAACACAGAGAAGCAGTGGGTAAGAAAGTACTGTTGTAGAAGTGTGGCTGCAGAGTTACTCAGTATAGGAAAGCATGGCATTCTCAGACAGTATTAATTTTAATAAGCTTTAATTTAAGTCAATTTGTTGTCTGGAAACTACTAAGAAGTGCTATGCCAAACAGGTTATCCAAGATAGTTCCCTATCTTGGCATGGTTACTTCTGGACTTTGAATTACAACTCAGCTGATTTAAGTTTCTTGGGACAGTGAGGTTGTGTGACTGCACATAGGAAGTGGTATGTTTAACAGACAACAAGCAAGCTCTGCTTAGAAAAAGCCAAATTTGCTGTACACTATTTCTTTTGTATGGCCCCCATTGCAAGATCAGCAAGGAAAGCACTGGGAGGAAGTAGCACCCAACTGAGGCTTTTACAAGTTACTGGAAGTCTTCCACGGCCTGAAGAAACAGTTGCAGGTTATTGCATCAATAAGAGTGCAGTTTACACTAGAAAGTAAAAGTACAGCATTTGTTCCAGGAAATTATTGTCATAGCTTGATGCCACTTATTACCTTGAAGGTGAAGAGCAATATCACTACTTTGAAGTCATTAGCAATAATTCTGAACAGCTCATCAACCTTAATACCTCCTGTGCAGACAGGGAAACTTTGACTGCAATTGCTACCATTTACAAGTATAGAAAGCAAGTAAACTCCTGAATATTGGCAACAATGGGATGGATGACACTTTCCTGTTGCCACAAATGCAGAGGAGTCTGTTACCTTACACCAGTTCGTCTTGGTCAAGCATGAGATTTTTACTTACCACAGGAACTTGCATGCTTTCCTTTCACCTATACATGTCAAAAATATTACAAGAAATATTGTAATGGCTTACCTTATGTTTCTCCAGTGCCATGTCAGGTATGGGGTCTTGCTCCTGGTTAACATCGGTTGAATCAACTTGTCTTGTGAGCTTAGCTCTAGATGGCCCTGCCATTTGGCTGGTCTTTGCTTCAGATTCCAGATAAATCTGTTGCTCGGATTTACCACCACTTCTGGCCTGGACGTGGTCTGGCAGCAAGAAGAGGTTCCTTTTATTTCAATCATCTATGATGAAAGGTCCAACCAGAACTCCAAATCCACATACTCCAGTCATTGTAGATATTTTCATTTTACACTATGAAGGTTTTGTTAATAACTAAACACAAAATTTCCCTGCTGGATGGAGAAACACTTTACATTACCACAGGAGACCTATTGCTGCTGACGCAATTAAATCATTTCCCTGAAAAATTCCAGCTATCTGGCATTTTTACCTGTGTGTGTTGTGTCTGCTTTTGCCTGCTTTGGCTGTAGGTTCCAGCAGAGGTGCTGGCAAATCTTTGTTAATAAGAATACTGGTTTTTCTACTCCTGAGCAAGTGGGGGAGACTTGGTATCCAGGACTTGCCAAGCATGACTCCAGTCCACTTTCACCTCTCTCTGAGCAGGCTTTACAACAAATGATGTGCACTATCTCACTGCAGCCAACTCACCAAGTCTCCCTCCCCAGATCACTGTAGCTGTTAGGAAATCCAGTATCCCTCAAATTAGACACCTGCTTTTAAGAAGAACACTGTGCCTCACGGTAACAGACACGATAAATGCTGTGAGTAATGACAGATCCATGTGTTAACAGCACTATCAGCCACCTACTGGCTCCTTTCTTCTTTAGATGAAGGCTTTTCTCCCCTGTGTGTGCATGAAGCGCACACTTCTCGTATGAAGGTGGATTTCTCTGCAGAAGCAGTGGGAGCAGAAGGCAGAAGTTCTCAAGTCCTGACTGCAGCAGTAAAACAGGCTCGGTGCTGATCTGGTGCTCTTTGCCTCAGTTTCCCTGATTGTAATAGGAATAATCTCTCATGCTGCAAGGCATAGTTAATATTTGCATGGTGGTGCTTGGGAGATACCAAGCATCAGATATTCCCAGGATACACCAGTAAAGCAATTGTATCTACACAGTGAAAAAAAGCAGGCACAGATGCTAGTATAATGTTATGCAGTTTGGTACAAAGTGAAATAAAAATTTTGCCTTCTGTCCTCAGATTTCTTGTCAAATATTCATTGCCTCACATACTGAAGCAGTTAGTAATACAAAGCATATTTCTATTCTACTTTATTTTACATTAAAAAGCAAAGAACCGTGATTGAATCTTAATACAAAAAAAAGGGTTTAAGTTACATTCTCCTGGGATCATCTGTAGCAAAGCATAATAAGTTTCTCAATATCTGACCTAATTATATCTGTCCTTCTAAATTTTGTTTCCCATAAGAGCTAAATGTCTATGGTTAAAAATAACATTTGAAATTCCTCCAAGTTCCAACAGAACTTTTTCATCCTCTCTCAAATTTAATATCTATTTTTGTTTTAATTTTCACCCAACTTTAAAAGTTATGATTTTGAGGCTGGCATTCTGTTCTGACATCCAGTTCCTAAAAATGTTCGTGTTAGAAAAATTTGAGAAACTGGGGGAAAAGAATTATATTGTGTGTATTTATTTCATGTTAGGAAAAAAACACAGTAATCAAAACAAGTGACAGAGAGGCATGGGGAAGGAAGGATGCCTTTGAGGTTGAAAAGGAATTGTCTGTGTTAGAAATGTATCTTCTGGATCACGTCAGGGTCTCTTGACAGGAAGCACCAGGTGATTATATAACATCTGTTTGTTTCCTCCTGAGCACCCAGTTTAAACCCCAGAGCAGTGGTTATGGAAGGTGATACAGGCCCCAGCCCCTATGGTCCATTAGTCCTATTCAGAGCTCCCCATATCCATGCAGAAGCTGGAAAACTGTTCTACTGTTGGGATGACAGAATTCTCTTCCTTCTGGCCCTGTTACTAGAGGGCTAGCAGAGACCTGAGCCTGGAATGCTTTGCATCTGAATCCACTTTGCACAGCAGTCAGAGATTCCAGTGCCCACTGAAGACCTTTGTGTCTCAGTTTCCCACCCGTAACAACAGCACTGACCTTCCTGAAGAGACACTGCAAGGGCTAGGAAACCAGGTCTAATGTGTTAAAGAAACACATGGAATTTTTATAACCAGCCACACTTCATTCCCTGGGAGGTTGATAATAAATAATCTTTATACAGCACCCTCTATTGTGAATAGGCCAAGAAAAAAGTGATTCTGCAAACAGAGACACAAGCACAATTTTGCGTGCAAAATTCAGCTTAGCCCTTCTCTACCGAGAAGCTTTTTAGGCCTTGTGGAAGGAAGAATCTGGATTTTCAGGCTGACTATTTGAACATCAAGCCTTGTGCACCTGCAGGAGTTCTGCATCCATCACTGCAGACAGGCCATAAAGCCTCATCCTGGTGCTTTATAAATGGTGCTGCCTGCTCTCAAGTGCAGAGCTGACATGAGCTCTGTTTTCACGGTTCAGCTCACGGGAGGGGGGCGCAAGCTGAACAACAAATGCAGTTTATAATTGCCCAGTCATTCTGCTTCAAGGGTCTGGGAGACTTAAATGTCACAGTATACAGATGGGAATTTTTGGGAGAAATAGAGCAAAGTGAATTCAAAGGCATCTGAGCCCAGTGCTTTCGCTAGTTCATAGCACAGGTTCGAGGCTGGAGCAGATTGCCTAAATTGTCTCAGAAAGAGCTAGCAAAGGGCTGGAGGATGAGGCAGTGGCTCGTCAAAGGATCCTGTGGTGAAAAGGTCTGATTTTGTTAGACAGGAGGCAGGGCAGTTTGGTGGTTATGATATTCCTGAAGGACATGTTCATTCAGATCCCTGCAGGCTGAGACAGGCCAAGCCCTCTGGTTTCACTGACCTGGCCTTAATCGTGAGTTTATTCTGCCAGTGCGAAACCTGATGGCAAGCTCTGAATCCTAATACAGCTGAAGCATCTGACTTCCCCTTAAGAATTCATGTGAGGGGTATGCTCATACCTTCCCTGTGGGTTTTCTTAGGACCAGGGTCTGCCATGAGTCCCCAGCTTCAACTGCAGCCCTCTGGTATGGGGAATTCAAGGCAGAGCCAACCAAAGGCTTCTCAGAAGAGCTGATGGCACTGTGCGTGTCCATTCTGAGAAGAAGGGGCCAGGGTTGGGTTGCTCCTGCCGCAGAATAGGGGAAGGAAGGGCAGCACTGTGAGGGAAACCAAGCTTGTTACTGCTGCCCCTACTGCAGAGATAGGAAGGGTGAAGATAGAAATGCTGTTGCAGGATGAGGCTCTGCCTTTACCCTCAACAGCAACTGCTGCCCTGGCTCTCTGCACTCCTCTGCCCCCATTGTAACTATGAGCCTGGTTTCCTGGGGCTGATGGCTTGTGTTGCTGTGACAGCCCTGTGCTTAGCCCCTCTGTGCCCATGGTGCATGTGCCCAGCAGTCGCCCCGTGTAGGGTGCATGCAGCAGTGTACGTTCCCCTGGGGAGTTGGGGGTCTGCATCTGCAGCATTTCTGCACTTGTTGGCAAAACACTGTCCAGCCCTGCAGAAGGCTTTGCTAATATCTAATATCTGGTTGGACTAGATGATCACTGTAGGTCCCTTCCAACAGAAACATCCTATTCTATTCTATTTTAATCTCAGAGCCATCTTACTCTTCCCAGCAATGGGATGCCATACAGCAGGCATTTTGCAAGATATCTGGAGTCAAGGCCTCTCCTCCAGAGACAGAAACCATTATGGGGTGGCTGGGGCTGGCAGAGAGCAGGGTATCCCATGTTCATCCCCAGAACAACAAAAACACCAGAAAAAGGAGAAAAGAAGACAACAGCAGAGTTGGGCTTTATTTACGTAGGTTTCCAACTACTTTAGTTGGGGAATGGAATACAGCAGTGGTACCCTAGCTCACTTGTTAGGCAAGGGAATTAAATACAATGTGCTTCTGTTCTCAATTTTCTAGCTATTTTCCCTGTATAAGGTGTTGATCTGAGGTTTTTTTCTTTTACCTTTTTTTTTTCTTTAAGAGTAAAGTAAAATAGAAACTAAGGATCCTAGACGCCACTGAAAGTTTAAGTAGCCCAAATTTTGGAAACGGTTCTTTTTTCATTCAGATGCTTTCTAATAAAAAGGTGGTTTGCAAGCACTGATGATCTTTGATGAACTGTCACAGCTCTACCACAACCACTTTGGGAAGCAGTAGATGCAAAAATGGCTATTATAGAAAAGCCAGTGCTTGAAATAATTTTACCAACATTAGGCATCCTATTTTGGGAAGAAACTGAAGAGAGGACTTGCCAGAAAATATTGACATTTCCAAAAGCAAGATATTCATAGGTGATGAGCCTGATTTACAGCAATATGTGCACACAAACATTCACTAGCTCCTAGATTGTGAGCAGGAATGTCAGAGACTCATTTCTAAATTGAGCACTTGCACCTGCATGTGTAATGTTCCAAACATAGTAGGTGCTTCGTACTGTTTCCCTATGTCTGATCTTGAAAAATCTGTTCCTTGCTAGAGTGAACTTATTACTTCCCAAATATCTTCTTAAATATGAGTTTGCATGTGACATTCATCCTGGAGTTCCCTGCAGGTTCAGTTCCAATGCTATGTTTTCAGAGAGTTTTCATTCTTCCATAATATTTTTCTGTCCTCCCTTTCATGTCCATCTAGATCCCAGTAAATCTTTATAATTCTGATATACAGTTTTCATAGTTTCTCCAATAATCTCTTTGAAGAGATTGGACAAGCAAGACCATATCTCAAATGATACAAAACATTTCCCTAATGTGGACATTATGTGTGCCAAGAAATTCCTGAATTAGTTTGAGTACTTTCATACTGCATTCTCATATGCCAGCAGCAGTCACAGGAGCTGTCTGTCCTTGCTGGGCTTATTCCCAGGGATGATACTTTGCACCTCTAGGTCACACAGTTGCCACTGCCAATTCCAACAAAGGTTTTCCCATTGCTCACCAGGAAATATGTGATCACCTGCCCAAAGGCCATCAGGACAGATTCTATTCAGTATCTAAGAAACAATTCAGATAGCAAATGTTTGTTTGTTTTTGTGGTTAAATACTGTCCCAATGCATCTTTTTAAAGAATGACCTTTTTTTTCTTCCTCTTGTGTAGACCAAGTTCCAATCACCCAGGAAAGACCAAAGACAAGATGCTTTAAGCAGAGACACACAAAACCAGGGTCCTCTTCCATGGTAATTTTGGGTTTCTAGCAGAGCTGCTCTTCATCTGTTATAACAGTCTTTACACAACCGCTGCTCCTTTGCTCCCCCCGTAGGGAGATTTCAGCACCCTGCCTCCCTCAGCACCCAAGCTGTGCACAGCACAACTGGCTGGTGCCACATGCAGCCGAGGTGCCGAGGCATTCCTGAGGCCTTGGAGCTCAGCTGCCACTGGCCGGGAGATCAGAGCCTGTCCCACTGCACCCCTTTGCAGTTTTGCTGGCCCCTGAGCAGAGGAACAGGGCTCCTGCCGCAGGCCGCTAAAGGGAATGAGGGCTTGTTCTTCTATCTCTATTTGTGAGAACGTTCAAATACCAAAGTTAAATCCAGGCTTATCCTCTCTTTTCTTTACATAAAAGCTTCCACTCAAAGCAGATGTTCACAAATCTATTATCCTCTATATTGTTCATAGCGGTTCTAATTTTTCCCACATTGCTCAAAGCTCTATCCTCAGGTGACTGTTCTCTGAGCTTTTCCAGCTCAGCTTTACCTTTCAAATAAGACTTATCCATTAAAAAACAATTCTGCTGCTTTTTGCAGCTATCATTTTGTCACATATGGATTTATTCAATAAATGCTTTTAATAGCAACATTTCTAGGCTTTGTTTGTCAAGAGCTGCCAGGCTTTTACAAGCCATGGTTGGCACAGATATTGAATTGCCTCTCTGTACCCAGGGGAGAGTTTCCTGCTGGTCATAACAGAGGTCCTGCATGCACAATGTAAATGAAAGGAAATTAAAAATATGGATAGCTACGTAATTCACAGCCAGTAAACGGTGAAGAATATCAGGCTTCCAGCAACTTCTGGACCTCAACAAAGCTTCTAATAAAAGCAGGGATGTGTGATTTTAATTTGCAGTTCCAAGATCTACTCAAAGACCTAAAAGCCCACCCTCAACATAAGCACCAGGGCAGGGAACTATATAAAGGCCACAAGCAAGAGCAACATTCAGCCAGCCCAAGGTCACTGGGAAATAACAGCTGACAGGGCAGAAGAGAGAGGTCAAGATAAGTATGCCAAAAATCTTTCATTCATGGGTCAGCCTGAAGTTAAGCAACACTACTGTTGCCTGCCTGCTGCCTGCTGTGGAGCAATGGGTGTCTAGTGTTTGTGTCTTGGTGTACACGGCATCCACTCATGCAGGACTTCACAGGTGTTCCTGAAGAACTGTAGAAGGTGGTAGTTGTGGAAAAAAAGAGGGAGTCTTTTCTTCTGTTCTGTTTCCCCAACCCATTGCTTTTTCTGAGTTCTTCAGAACTATTAGAACTTCAGAACTTAGTCTATTGCTAAATCCTCGGCCCAAACTCTCCTTCAAAGTGGCACAGTACTAAGTTTGCCTAAAGCAAAATTGACAGAGAAAAGAAAATACATAGCCTAATATTATTTTTTTGGTTTTTCAATAATTCTAAACTTGTTTTGGTGCCTCTTTGGTTTTCTTTCCATTAAATATTTAATACATTTTACATTAACAGGATTTCTTTTTGCTCAGCTTCCTCCATTCTTTCCATAGTTACCCACCTAGTCCCACAAGGACTTATTAATTAAATTCTCTCAGTGCAGAGTTATCTCTCTCTGACTATCTCTATTTTCTGTACTGCAGCTTGTGTACATTGTCGAGAGGAATCAGAGAAAGCAAAGAACCAAATAAAAAGATCCCTCCAGGAGTACAGCATTCGATTATACAAAGAAAACCAGCAATTCCAATTGCTCATCCTTATTTCCCAGAGGAGGCCTCAAATGTCTTTGTTCTTTGGCTTTTTAGAAAGAATTTCCTTTTCTGGTAAAATCATTTTACCTGTGAACTGCAGGCCAGGCTTTTCGTCACATTTCCCTGCTTTTCCATTATCAGCTGTTACATATTTTTCTTCCCCATGTTCTGCCTCCAACAAACAGCTTTGGGGTGTTTTGCACCTCCCCATGGCTTTGTACCTGGGCTTTAGGACCTTCCACCACCTCTGGGTTTTCTGGGGGGAACATGACTTCACATGAACCACAGAGTGGGTTCTTCTCACAAATGACAGGGTGTCATAAATGCATTACTGTCTACTGCAGGGATGATGAGATCCCTGGAGAGGCCTGGAAAGGAATGAATATGGGGCCCCAAGGCCCCTCTCATCTCCTGAAGGGCTGTACCTTTTTTATGGACAAAGAACAACTTCTGTTCCCAGAGTTGTCAGTCAAAGTCAGCTTCCTCAGTGCTGAAGTTATGATAAATAACAGAATAACTCTTACAAACATAAATGGGAATTACGGTAGTATATGTAATTAACTGAGAGTTTCAAGCTGTGAACTCCCTATCTCCTTTAAGTCCACAAATTTGTGTGACTCACAGCCATCACACCTATGGTATATGTGCATGCTCATACATGTTTTGATATGTTCAGTATTTTGCTCTTGTCTAAAAATAAAGCTGCAAAACGGAATGGGAAAATCCATTTGCTCCCTTACACTTTATGCTGGGAACCTGATATTACCTCCAGTTTGCTGTCTTCCCAGCTGGCTAGATATTGTATTGTTTATGTTGGACCTCCTCCAAGATTAATGGCATCATCTGTACAGTTTTAACAGTCTAATCTTGGTAAATCTCTTTGTTTTGAAATTTGATTGTGCCTGATCTTCATTATTTTAATTGTTTAATGTATTATAATTAATTAGATCTAACAGATTCCCATTCAGCTCAACATATTCACATCTGTCTGTAAACTATGGGTAGCACAAGACAAACCAGGTTGATTCCATGCTGGTTTTTCAGTCCAGAGACCAGGTACTATTTTTGCCACTGACTCACATTTGTCTGCAGACAAGACATCTATCTTTCTGTTTCTCCAAGGAATTCCAGCTCACTGTGTTTATAGCCTAACTGGATCTCAGCACAAGTGTTACAGAAGTAACGATAATGACCCACAGCTCATCCCATATGCAGCTGCCTTGTAAGTGGGACTGACTCCTGTTTAAACTGAGCACAGGAATAAAGAACATGAACATGCAGGTTTGTGAATATGTATGTTGTTTCAGTGTAAAACATGGAATCCTCCCTTTCCTCCACACCCACCTCATGTCAAGTTCTGGCAAGATTTTGATGCTTCCCAGAGGACAGACTTTCTGCCTACTTAAAGGGATACCTTCTACTTGCTGTGCGTGTCACAGCCCCATTGGAGTCATGCCAGTTGTCTCCTGAAAACGCTGCTGTTGCTGCTGCTGCTGCGTGCACAGGCCTGGCATCCAGATCCCCTGCACCATCTCTCCAATAGTGCATCTTCATTCTGCCCACATCCAGGTTGCAGGGACAAGTATCTTTTTGCCAGGGATTAAGAGCCAGTTGCTTCTTCTGAAGGTACAGCCAGGAGAAGAGCAAGTTTTCCTTTCCAACAGTGAATGAAGTTGCCTACCTTCTCTTCCCCACCACCTTAACACTGCACTTCAGTGGGAAAAGCATTCAGCCAGGACATGGGGGACCAAGTCCAATTCACTACTCCACCTGAAAGAAGACAAACCCATTTCTTTAGAACACACTCTTGATATCAGGCTCCACAAGGGGACCTTTAGCTCCTGCTAAAGGTTTATCATATTTCTTCAAAAATTAGTAACAGAACATTGATCCTGAGAGCAATTGCAACCTGCTGGTCTACTGGCCAGAGCCCACAGACGAGGGTGAAGAGACCTGGGTCTGCTCCATACCCTAAGGACTACTATTGCATCTTATCTGGTGATTATTACTGTGTAAAATAAACTCAGGATATCTTTCCAAAGAGTATCAGGGTTCCCTAGCACCCTCTTTGTATCAGTAAGCAGTGTGGCAAAAGACCAAAACCAACCGATACATAACAAATCAGATCTTGACTGAATGCGTCATAAAAAAAGAAGATGGGAAGAAACATATGCAGAAACCTGCCATTTTCATCTCCACAAGAAAACCATATTAATGCCCCCCAATTGATAAAAGACATTCTTTTTGGCGTTACAGGCAGCCAGCTGCATGGGATTGCTCACTAGACAATAAGGAACAGATGCTTCAAGGAAGACACAACAGGTGTGACACGAAAAGAGCTTCGTGCACTTGGTCCTGCAAAGATCCACCCACGAGGTTACAGGACAAGCCCCCACTGGTACCGCACCTCTCAGAAGCACTGCTTTTGCAGCATCTATGGTTTTGTGGGCTCAGCAGCCAGTCTTCTCTAAAAGCATTTAATTAAGATAAATTAAGACCCTCCACAAAAAAAATACATGAAAAGCATTATCTTACTTGGGAACCTTGGTACAAAAGAGCAGAGGAAAGCAAACATGGACATTTAGATTTTAAAGCCCTAGAAGAAAAAAAGTGCCTCCTTTTTAAATCCCTTTGATCATTTTCAGATCTGTAAAAATATTCAGTTATAACAACTGTAATCAAAATAATATAGTGTGTTTTTGTAATCTAATTTGGGGATTCTTTTTCCACTCCCAAAAACATAGTACAGGCTTGGTTTTAGGTAGAGAAGTATTTTTATTTTTGCAATTTCTTTTTCCCTGAAGAAAATGCATTTTCAAATTATGTGCAGGATGGATTCATAAATTTGAAGCCGTTTGCAGGCTGTTAGAGGTGAAAAAGGAGAGTTTGCAGTGTTTGAGCCAGGTATGCTCACATCCAGCCCTCCGCACAGAGCCAGCTGGGTGGTTGGTACAGCTCAGCTGGCTCTTCCTGACGCTGTCAGCAGAGCATTTCTGACTCAGGTGGGCAGAACACTTCACACCCCAGCAGCCATAACCACAGACTGGGAGGAACCCAGCAGGAGCTATTGTTGCCAAGGGAGAATTTGTCAGAGCAAGAAGCTCGCTAGGGAAGGAAGGAGCAGGCCAAAATCACCAGCAAGGCTGGTCTGTGGGTGAAAGATCATGGCAGGGGGGAGAGCGGGAATTTTTGGTTAGTGGCAAAGCACCAAGGGACGAGAAAAGAGCACTTTAGTGCTGCACACATCCAAATGAAAGTATTGAGGAGTCCTCTGACCACCCTTTGAGCTGCTATGCCATATTTACTTGGGGAGGTAATATGCTAGGGATATAAATTGTTCTGTGAATGTCAGAATGGTGCCAGGGATGGCATGAGCCAGGAGCAGGACATGCCAAGCAAACTCCCAAATCTTCCTGGGAGTGACACACTGTAGGAGTGCCAGGAGCAGCTTCATTTACAGCTGAATTGTAGGTACGTCAGCCTAGATTGTTACGCAAGAAACTGCAGGAAATATCTTCCCTGAGTTTGTGTCCAGCTGCTGAGGGTTAGGTTTGGTATTGCAGATCAAGTGCCTGTGCACCAAGAGCTTTAAAGCTTCATCAGAAAGAACTCCTAACTGTGCTTGCCTCATCACCACCTATCAGTGGGAGATAGAGAAAACAAAAAAGTTCAGACAGCTTTTTCATCAGGGCTGAGCAGCCGTAGCATAGACTGCACTGGTTGATGGATTTAAGCCTGGAGTTCAGGATATTTCAAGAACTTCATGCCTGAACACCAACCTGGACATCTAGCTGGACACTTTCAAATTACCTGACAACCTCCACTTTGTCTTATAAATTGCTCATTAAACATCCCCCACCCCATGTGCTTTTTGATAGTTGCAGGATGCAGTACAGATCTTTCCACATCCTTTAAGACTGTCTATGGATCTCATCTGTAGTAGGGATTTTTACTGCTTCTTTTTCTTCAGCCAAACTCTGAAACTAGATAGAGTTCATTCTTCTTTTATTACCCTCCTTCCTTTTCGTTTTCACAATAGGTGGAAAATTTTTTTCTGCAGTTTTTTCCCCCCAAATCTTGCCCCTCCACCTATTCTCTTTAGAAGGGCACCCAATCTCTGCTTTTGAGTTCTGAGCTTTCCTTGTGCAAACCATCATGTCTGAAAATTGGCACCGGTACACATCTTAATCCATAGCCTAGCAACTTTTCCTGTGCACTGTTGTCTCCATACAACTTCTTGCATTTGCAGGCATGAGCTGTAGCCAGCTCTGGTGACAGTTTTTCTGTAAAAGAAGAAGAAGAAAAATGACATTGTAAAATCTGGAGCTGATCAACAAATCTGTTGGTGAAGCTCAGAGCAACTCACAGCATTCCAAGTTAGTCTACTGCTATTATTGCTGCTCGAATGCTGCTTATCGTATCATAGAGATCATCTGGTTACAGCCTAGTCGCACTCTTAATTAGCCCAGCCAGAAGCCTGCCAAGTTTGAAAAAAAAAAAAAGTAGTTTAACTGAGAAGTGAGACATTAACTATTTGAGAGATAATATCATCTATAAGCCTAGTAGTCTTGTTCAGCAGTTTAACCTTTTTCTCATTGAAACCTCATTTTCAAGTTAAGCAATAAAAAAAAGAACAAAAAAAAAGTGTGGGGGGGAGGGGTGGGGGAGGTGTGTCTGCCCTGTGAGATCTTAGGCCTGAAGTTTGGGCTTCAAAAATCTTTCTTTGGGGCTTGGGTTTTGAATCTGCCCTAGATAAATTACAAGAAATTGTAATTGGCTTGGTAACTCTGGCTTGCAAGAGGGATGTCAGCCCCTTCTTCAGCCTCAGGTTTTTCCACAGGCAAATCATACAGACATTTGCCTGACAGCTCTTGTCATACAGAGCCTTTCCCTGCAGGACTGGGTGTAGATGTCAATTTACCGCTGACCTTTAAGCGACTGTAAAACTGTAACTTGGCTATGCTGCAAGCACTCCCACTAATTTTATACTTCCTGGGGCTTATCTATTATGCAAAACCAGACAGGTTTCACAAGCTGGAAGTTGTGTAGAAGGGCAGCTTTTATCACAGCCCAATACTATGCATGTGTGTAGTCTTTGTTTAGACATCACCTCAATGGTGTCCTGTTTAGATAAATGACCAGAGAAGAACTACAAAAATTTCCAGGTTAGACAAGGTATCCATCTTGAGGCAGATCTTGACAGAAAAGACAAGGAGACAAGGCATTTTTCTTTGTTTCTCCAGCTAAGGTAATTTGTGAAATATACAACTCTCACATGGTTTTTAGAGTAATGCAGACCCTCTGGGACTGTTGTAAGGCTCCATATGGGAATATTCTAAAAACACTGTAGTATTGGGTTGGATATACTATTTGAAATGTGTGTATAGATTAAAAAAATAATAATTTGCTTCATTCTAGTTAGCCTCTCTTAAACTAGATTCACTAGTTCCCACACACAACAGCTGTCTTTAAGATGTCAGGTAGCTGGCAGGGGGGCACTATAAGAATCCACAAGTGTTTGATGAGTATAAATATCAAAGCAGGAGATTCTCTAGTCAGGATGGAAAGGAGTAAGTACCAATTAGTTTTGCTACAGCTATTGACAGGAGCACATCCTAACAGCCTCGTTGAACTTCCTGGATGAAGAAACAGCCAGCCATTAACTGGCTCCCACCAGGGCATATCTGAGACCTCATTTCTAAATCAGACAGAATCCTTAGGCTGGTTAAGTTACAGGAATTGATGCTGAGCCAGGAGAGCAAAGGGAATACAAAGATAGTAACAGACTTCAGAGATCCTGGGAGGAAAAAAGGTGTTCAAAAAAAGTGTGAGGAAGAAGAGGCAGGGCAAGAGGATTGAGTTGCTGAGTTGCTCTGCAAAAAATAAAACAAATAAGGTGGGGTTTGATTGATTGTTTTCATAGACTTAGGCTCATTGTCTCCTAAAATCTCTCCCGTAACAACCTCAGGTTCTCTTCCGAAGCCCACTCTCTCTATAAGGTACATGCTATGCTCAATCAAAAATCTTTGAGCACACCCTGGCAGACTGGCGGCTCTCAAGTCAAGCTCTGTATAGGGGCTGGCTTCTACCTGCCTTGTCCTCAGCACAGGCATTCCATTAAGCGCTTTGTCCTCTGTACAGCTGCAGTTTTCACAGACCTCATTTATCCTGAGATTCCAGCTCTTCTTTCAAATTTGGTTGAAATTGGGTACCAAAGTTTTTAAGGGGAATTGCTGAATGTACAGAGAGATAAACAACACAGTCTCATAAACCTCATTTCGAAGGCAACCAGGCTAAAAAATGCCAGTTTTTAGCTTCTGATCCTGTTCATGCCAAATGTTGTCTAACATTTCAGAAGCAAGCTGTGGCCCTGAGAGCTTCTTTCAATATCTTATCAAGAATATAAAATAAATTCTGATAAATGTAGTCAGTATAAAATAAAATTAGTTGAAACTGGTTGCTGGGATGCAAAACTGAAGCTGACAGGCAGTTGTGAGGAAACTTGCAAGAAAATGCTTATTTTATGTATTTCTTTGGTGCTTAGCAGCCTGGAGCTGTCAAGATGGTTTTGCACATGCTCGGCAGCAAAAACAAGGGAAATGAGTAATTTTACCAGTAGAAAGTGCACATTCCTACTGCATTAAGCAAACCTTCAAGATTAGAAATATTATTAATGCCTATAACTTAAATAAAGTTACTTTACTATGTATTTAGGGGCCTAAGTTTCCCTTGTAAAACTACATCTTGAATTTCTTTAGTAGTCTGTTGTGATAATTTTGCCAGGGGCTTGTGAAAATCTAAGTAAAATATATTACTAAGTGCACCTTCATCTACAACGCTATTGAACCCTTCAGACACCAGTAAGTGATTAGTGAGATTTTTCTACTCTAGAAATTGTCATTTGTAGGACCATCTCATAAGATGACCCTTGAGGTGCTGTATCATTTTAATTTCAAGTGAGCATCTCATAAACAATTCACTGTATTAATAATTCCTTGGATTACCCTACAGAAATACACATTCAATATGTTACCCACTGACCATCTTAACAGCAAATGTTTACGGTGAGAGTTTAGAAGTCAGCATGGCCCCTATAGCAGCTGTTTAATTTTTGAAGTCCTCCAGAAATCCTCAGAACATACCCTATGAGACTGGTAACTTGCACCTCAGAAATTTTTTTGATCCCTTCAACTCTAACAACTATTGTCTATTTCTAAAGAACGTAAAGAAAATAAATAATTTATCTTTAAAAACTAAGAGACAAACTCAGGATAAACACAGGCAAGACAAAAAGTTCTGAATGAAGTGGCAGAACTGACTTGAAACAAGACATTATGAAGCCTTTCTCCTGACAATCAATATTAAAATAACATTAATGAATAAGCACAAATAAATAAAAAATAAGTTCAAAAATAAATCAAAGTACATATAATAGAATTATGTTAGTCTCAAGTTTGCTTCAAGACATCCTGTCACTTCTGGTAACACTTTTTAAGAATTATCTTGCTCACTCAAGAGCAGTTACACATAAAAGAAATTAATATAAGCTAAAAGAGTTCTGAGTTCCCAAGTCCAAATGGCTACTGTTTGCAAAGAGTAAACAACTGCATTAATCTATAAATGAACAGAATTAATCCATAAATGAACAGTAATTTAGCCCTGTGTGAAGGATTGGGGTAAGACTGATGTACAGCTAATTTATCAACACCATGCTGAGTTCACTCGAACTCGTACTTGCAGCTTGGGAGACTCATGTTTGGTCAGTGCTCCCAGAAGCAAGTGCCCAGCCACTCTCACTCATGCCACGGCAAAGCATGACCATTTTGGCACCATCCATCTTGCTTCCTTAGGGTGAAACGGTGAAGAAAATAGATGTGATATGCTCTTTCAGTGTGTCTTTGGAAGAAATGCCAATACCTCAGCACTGAGCAGTCAGTTTGGAATGAGAATATAATACAATCTTAATACATATATTCCACTTGCAGGCCTCTGTCTAGCCAAGTGTTTTCAAACACTCACGGTTAATCACTTTTTTGTTTCTGATGTTGGGGGTATTTCATCTGATTTCTTCAAAGTTTTGATGACTCCACCAGGATCCTTAAAATGCTTGCTCCTTAGCTACACTTAAAAACACTCTGATTAATCAACCTTATTTGTGAGTGATGAACTTTGTTCTTCCATGCAGCTTTTGAGTTTGTATCTAATATTGTAAAACCCATGCAGGTGCAGAAACAAAACATATTTTCCCTAGGAAAGCAGATAAACCCAAAGCAATAGCAAGATGCTCCTTTCAAAAGGAGCTCTCAGCAATTCAAGAATTTGCACATTTTTATAATGCCACTAACATACCTAAACACTACAATGAAAGGAAACAAATGAGATTCAGGACCTATGCATACATATGACAGACTCACCACCCAGACCTCTCAAACCCTCCTTCCAGCTAATGGGTTCTTGGAAGTTATTGCAGCCCTTTGAGTGCGGCCAAATTCTGATGTTTTCCCCCATCTCACACACTGAGGGTCAGAAATAAAGTTCTTTAAATTAAATTCAGCTCATAGTGACCCCTGTGCAAACTTACAGTCTTTCATACCATTCAGGAGCTTTTCCTAAACAAGGAAGACCAGCATCTATCTTCCTTTCTCAAAAAGGTCAGTAGGAAAAAAAGAGCAGTGCTGATTTGTCTTCATCACTTGGTGACAAGTTCTATAAAGGCAGTTGCCATTTTACATTACTTTTTTTCAGAATCAGGGAACGTGGTAACTTACAATTCATCACTTCTATGCCATTTATTTGGTGGGTATCCTGACATCCTCCTTGGATACTTGTCACTTTATTGACAAGATGTTCACAAATATTTTTTAATTATTTTGGTGAAAATTACCTTTGCATTGTAGTGACAGGTGAATTGAGGAATCATCCTTGAGGATGCTTCCAACTATGCACTAACTCTCTACTATATATATATTTAAATCCATGCATATAATTAAATCCATCCATTTACAAAATCATTTGAGGATTTTAATCCAATGTACAGGATTACTTACACAAGACTGACTGCTACACTGATTCTTTGGCTAAATGTGTAATTTTTATAAAACTAGACTACGAACAGGCAGGTGAGGAAGTTCGAGAAGGTTTGACAAGGCAGAAAGGCCACGTGAGATCCAGCAGCTCTAACTACTTTCCACTTTGTAATGGAAATTAGTAACCTTATCCACAATTTATGTTTTATCACAGGCACCAGACAGAGTCAGAATTTGACCCATTTTATACCACTGGGTGTGGGGGGATGGAACAAAAAAGAAATGAAAACTCTAAACATCCTTCACTGCAGTCATTCAGTTGGGTCAACCTACAAGAGTATCCTGATGACAAAGGGTGTCTGTTGATCCAACAGCACAATCAGACTACAAAGGAGATGAACAAAAGATCTCATTCCCATGTGCAAAGCTTGAAGTTTGGCTTGCAAATCACACGCTGTGGCCAAGGAAAGAAACAAAGATAGATAGGATATATTCCTAAAAATGTTAATAAATGTTTTATTCCAGAAAGGTGGTAATACTCCAACGATCTTGCTTTTGCTAAGTGGGGGGACAGAAGCTCAAAGCCCTACAGAAGCACAGAAAGGCTGCATAAAATCACTCATATACACATACAGTCATGTAGCCTGAGAATCAGCACAGAAAACCATATACCAAAGTCACAACAGCCAGGATTTTGAGCAAGCAGATTTTGGAAAAGTAGCTCTTAACAGTAGGAGAGCACATGACAGAGCTGCCAACTCTTCTTTTTCTCCCTCTGCAGGCCATAAATTTGCAGAATCATCTCCTGGTCTCTGGAGAAATGCCCTTTGCTAGGCTGCCTTTCCTAATTTTCCTGTTCCCAGGAAAAAAACACAAACCAACCAACAGTAACTCAGAACATCTCCATTTTCTAGCAACAGCCTGATTAGCACCAAGAGTCACCATCACTGCACCTTCCAGTCCTGACAGCATTTGCTGACTTCTAAGAGCTATTCCTATAGGCTATTGTTGTTCCTGGTCTGTGTGAGTTTAACCCCCACAAAAATCCTACCATTCTCTTCTAGTGTAGGGATAACCATACCTCGTACTCATCCACTTTAATTAAATATGTTTAAGTACATAAAAGAATAGGTAAGCTCTTGTGGGAGAAACGATGGAAGAGCTAAAGGCTGTGTTGGAGGGAGAATAAAACAGATCTGGCATCATTGTCTCCCATCTCCGTCACTTCATTTCTTCCTCTCATGTAAGAGAGTAAAGTAAGAATGAATGTAAATAAACATGCATATATGTACTTTCATATGCAAATGTTTCTAACTATACAAATGAGTTTTTGCTGCTGGCTGCTGACTAGTATGCCTGACAGTCTGAGATAGTGAAAGTGCAAGTCATCGAACAAAAAGCTGTGTGGAGAGCAGCAGAGAAAATGCATCTGAAGAACAGGGAAGCTGCTTAAAACCTAGCTTTTTAAGAGACCAAGTTGCCTGGTCAAAACTACAATAAGCAAGACAAAATAAACCATTCCACACTGTGGGAAAAGCGCAGGAAATGTAAGAATAGAAGACAGCAGGAGAGTATCTGTTCAAGAGACATCATATGCAAAGGTGAGTAATGTCTAATTCCTTGGATGTGTTCCAAATGGCAGCGTTCATGAAATCCAGAGGAGTGGAAATGGTGTTTGGCAAAAATAGCCCACTTAAAGGGGAAGGAGCACAGCGTCTATTGGCACGTGGGGCTGTTAGCAAACAAAAACTATGGCTAGTGGCAATTAGGGTTATTACAGGAGATGTTCCATTTGCTCCAAAACCAAAAATAATGGAAAGGACTGAGTGGAAAGGCTGATGTTTTCCTCCCACAAAACTATTAACACTGCCTACAGTATTGCAGCCTACTTCACAAGGGGTTCCCCCCTATTTCCTGGATATATCAGAAAGCAATACACACTTCTGCTTCATCTAACACATGCTACAGTCTGGGTTCTTATGCACTTTTAACGATTATAATTTTTCCTGTATCAGTTAATTTTCCATCATGTTACCACAAAATATTCAAGTACCTCTGAAGATGTATGGTCTATATTTGTGTGGTTGCCATTTCAATGAGACTTCTCTACAAAATAAAGGTTTAAAGCTTATGTTAAAAATGAACTCTGTAACATAACTTGAAACAAGTTGCAGCAAATGCTGTGCCATCATACCATCTGTGTTCAAGTACAGCTCTAAAGCTCTCCTCCTATTGCTTCCTAAAGTGGAAAATAATGGTAAAAAATAAAAACAGATAAGATGAAGAAGCATTGTGTATTGAAATACATTATGAACCTGAGCCTTACGATCTTGCACCTCAGAAATGAACCCATCTGTACCTGTAAACTCCAACAAAGCATTTGGAGGAACCAAAGAGGAAGGTTATGTATTTCTTCACATTTAAATTAAGCAACAGTGATGTTCTCACCTGACACAGCTCGTAAATTTTGGTGAGCTTCACTCTACACAATATTGCCCATTTTGCTTTTTTTAGTTCTCTTCACAAGCTTTCCATCAATATTCCGTAAGAACGCGAATGAAATTCATTAAACCTTGGAGTTAATGGAAGGAACTAGAACTGATGAGAAATAATTTAAAAAATATCCCACTGCTAAATCAATGTCTAAGATAACAGAGGTTGCAGGACAAAACTTACAAGGAGCAAAATGTACATTGCGACAAATACACATCTTAAACCATGGTGAGGGTAGTAAGAGATCCAAAAACAAACCCTGCATGTAAAATGCCACTGCAGAAGTACTAACTGCTCTTTACGTGATACAATAAAAAAAGCCCTGTTCTGCAGAGCTTAAAATAGCACCTTTCTGATACTCAGTCAAACTACAGGATCACTGTTTTGGAGGTGTAGAAATATACCCCTCACCCTGGTCATTTTATTACACTCTCAGGTCTACAGTCACTTTGTCACTGCAGAGTGGAAGGAAGACAAGGAATATGCCAGGAAGCTGCTCCGGAACTACCTGGAAAAGACAGAGGGAGCACACAGGCAAGACCAGGAGGCATGAGGCAGAAGGCAGTGCATCTGCGGGAGAACTTGTTGATGCTGTTTTCTCTGGTACTGCACTAACCTGCTCCCAGCCAGCCACTTGTCTAGAACACTAATAACTTCTTGCTTTCCCAGAAGCAAGCACCTCATTCTTCCTGTGCTATTCCAACACGCTGCCACACCAACAGATTTTGATGTCAACATCAATCTAGGCCTGTCCTGCACTGGGACTCTTCCTGCGTGAGTTGTTTCGAACAGTCAAACAAATACCTGTGATCCGAGCAAGAGTCACTCGGGAAGCTGCTGCCCCTTGATTTCCAGTGGTGGCTCCACAGCCGGGATACAGTAAGCGGGCACGTGACTGTAGCCCGAGGTTTTATATGAGATCTTGCACTGAACAGGAACAGGGCAGAGAGATCACCAGGGTCTCCCAGAGCCACGACAGCCCGGAGCAAGCCCTCTGGAGGGAATCCCCCTCCCGCTTTGGAGGTGCTCCTGTCCCATGCCACTGCCAGACACAGAGTCTAGAAGGGAACCTTCAGTCTACCTGACCCTTTTCAAAAAGCATGTCCAGGTGCTTTCTCCATGTTATTATTCTCCATTTTATTTCTAATCCCGTGAGACAGTATTGATCCCAGAGCCCAGGAGAAAGCAGGAAAGGTCAGGACACTGCATATTTGAGACAGGGATTTCAAGCTGGGGCATGCTGTTCAGACAGGGGACAAGCGAATGCCAGCTCCCAACACCCTTGGGGAACGCTCTTTTCTTTCAGAAAGAGCATTTCCAACATCAGTAATGTTTATTAGTACTCTTCCTACCCCTGTCAGCACGTTCTCATCAACGTTTGCGCGATGCTGTCCGAAATGCCCGTTGGCATTTCCAACACAGAGGCTTCCCGAAAGGACCGTCCTGCGCCTGCCCACCCGCCGGCCCCAGGAGGGTCTCCCAGGACCCCGCCGCCATCCCCGGGCTCCCATCCTCTTCTGGACCTTTCCTTTCTAACCCATAGCGTGTGTAGAATGAGGATCCTGGGGCGCGGTTCGATGCGGGGCCGTCCTGCGTGTGCCGGGACAGTCCACCTCCTTGCACACGCCGGGGCTTACGCACTCCCCCGCCCGCGGGGTTCGGCGGGGGTTACTGGGGACTCTGGGCGGCACAAAGCCGGGGGAGCCCGCCCGGGGCGACACCCGCGCACACCCCGCGGCTACACGAGGGGCGGTGCTGCCGCCCCGCTCTGCGCCGCAGGCGTGGGCCCCGCGGGCCAGGGGTAGGACACAGCCCCGCACGGGCGGCAGCGCCGGGACCCCCCTGGGGCCCCCCGGCTCAGCTCGTGTTGCGGGGGGGCGGGCGGGGCCGCCGGTGGCTCTGGGCGTGTCCGCGCGGGGGGG
>VYXB01009194.1:84011-102412 GCA_013397135.1 Pachyramphus minor | reverse complement strand
GGGCGCGGCGCGGAGAAGGAGGGAGGGAGGGAGGGGCGGCCGCAGCGCCCCGGGGCCGCCCGCCCGCCCCGCCCTCCGCTCCGCCCGCCCCCGGGCCGCTCCATTTTCTGCTGTCACCGCTCTCAGTGTGCCGGGGCCGCGGCAGCGCCCAGCCCGCGGGGCCGGCCCCGGAACGTGGCCACCCGGGGATGCTGCTCGGCAGCCCGCGCTGCCCCGGGGGCTGGGAGCGGGGCCGTCGTTCTGACCGCGCTCGCCCCGGTCACGCCGAGTGGTAAATAACTATCGCCAAAACCCTGCTTTAAAATGGCTCCTTAACCCCGCTGTGCGCGGTGCCGGCAAGTTCTCGACGCGCGCTTGCAGCCGAATCCCGCGTTTGTGCCCCCGTGTCGGGAACAGGACCTACTAAAACTTGCAGTGACCTGGAGTGCTAAATTGTGCTTCATTTATTCCCAAAGACGGGATAACCTTGTTATTGTTTCTGGTATTGTCACGTGAAATGGCAAAAATGTTAATGGTTAAAGATGAAGGTGCAGAGTTGGGGGGGGGGTGGAACATACGGAAATAAGTAAAGCATTCATGACCGAAATTGGTTCATGTTTTAACAATCATGTCAAACTTTAAAGGATAGTGTATCCTAAAGCATACTGCCTGTTCCTCAAAATTATTTAAGTCAGGATACATAGAAGGATGGGGGGTGAGAGAGGAGTATATTTTTCCTGCTGTACCAAGAGAAATTTCCCAATATCTCTGTTCAGCAGAGCTTGATTTTTGTTTTTTTAAGTGTTGGTAAGATGTAGGTTGTGAAGCATCTCAGCCAGGTTGTGCTATCTGAAATACTGACGTTGAAGTAATATTTTGAAATAGTAAAATTTTTTTTTTGTCACTAAAAGCACAGTCTCTCAGACAGAGCAGCAGTACCTGGCACAGAACATCCCCATAATGGGGATTCCCATTTTGGGAAAGGGAGTTAACATTATGGAAGGGTGTGTACCCCTTGGAATTTAGATATTTGGTGCATTCTCACTTTTGAACATCCAGTGTGAGATTTGATTTGCAGATCTGTGTGCCAAGTCTTTCTGCCTGTAACTGTATGAATCTGTTAAGGCTTAGAATGCTGCCTGGTACTGTTTGTCCAGCCTTTATTTGGTGTTCTCCTGTGAAAAGCTTACTGTTGGATATTTTCTTTGTCGATTTTGTGTTATTGATAATTTAAAGCAGTTGATACTACAGCTGGAATGTAGTCTTATGAGAGAGTGATGGCAAATAATTACGATTATTTTGTGTGCATGAGATCAGAATGATTTGCTTTCAGATCACCTTTGGATGTTTTCGCTTGTGTTTATAAAAATAACATACTTTTAAAAGTTAATGGTTTTTCAGGACAAAGCAGTGACTTTTAACTCTTCAATTCATATATCCACGTGTTTGAGCGTTGAGTGCTGCTTGTATGCCTTGTGTTCTGGATTTCAGTTGTGCCTCTTACAGTTCCGAACTACTCTGCATATGAAGTTAAAACACCTTTGTGCTTAATCAGTGTCTGAATAATGCCTCACTATTTTTCCTCTTCAGAAATATCACCATGGATAAAAATGAGCTGGTGCAGAAAGCCAAACTGGCTGAGCAGGCTGAAAGATATGATGACATGGCAAGTTGCATGAAGTCTGTGACTGAGCAAGGAGCTGAGTTGTCCAACGAAGAGAGGAATCTTCTCTCTGTTGCCTATAAAAATGTTGTAGGAGCCCGTAGGTCATCTTGGAGAGTCGTCTCAAGTATTGAACAAAAGACGGAAGGCGCTGAGAAAAAACAGCAGATGGCTCGAGAATACAGAGAGAAAATTGAGACTGAGCTAAGAGACATCTGCAATGATGTGCTGGTGAGAAATAATGAAACTGTTGATCCATTTTTACTTACAGTTGCAGAGTACAGTTGCCCAGTGCTGGGCCCTCTGGGACTATTTCTAGTTTGTCAGTAAAGCTGTGGTCTCCTATGCTATTTCTGAAGGACAGGGTTTAAAAAGTCCAACTTTAAAAAGTCCAACCCTCTAAATGTACTGATTATTTATATACAAATTATTGTTATGAATGCTAATGAATTTGGACACATTGAAACATTATTGTATTGAAGTTAATAGTTATGAAAAGTCAGTATATTTCTCTGAGATTGAACTGGATATAGGCTTAGTTTGGGGTTTTCTTCTCCACCCTTCCCCCTCAATGCAGTATCTTAGATCGCTTTGATTTCTGCTACTTTAATATGCTGCTCTAGTTGTAAGAGGTAGTTTTTACTCTACGGAAATTGTGCCCCTCCCTGGGTAAGATGATGTAATGTTAGTTATGACTCAGCCATGCAGAAAATTGTCTGCAGGAAGAGGCAGTAGAAATGCTGTGATACCCTCTTAATTTTTACTAGCACACTGAAAGGATATCCAAGTTAGACATTTTCTGTGGCTTGTAGTTATGTTAAAATGTGCATGTACCTGGAGAGCAACCCTCTATTTTCATTGGGAGACTGGTTTATGAAATCCGAACCTCTTCTAAATGCTTATTCCATATTGTCGGGTTTTTTGAACTGCATATGCCTGGGATGCTTCAATGAGCAGCTGTTCAGTCCTGAGACCACTCATGAGGTAGAGGTTACTGTCAGCAATAGAGTTGTCCACTGGACTGTGGACCCTGTGGGTGCGTCACCCCGTATATGACGAGGGATCATGTACCCGGAGGTGACAAGATGACATGTGCTACGAGGGAAGTGTTAAATAGCCAAGTAATGTGCTTGAAGATCTGATGTCAAATGAAAATTAAGATCAATGAGCAGCATAAATTTTGTTTGATTTGTGAGATAACTAAATGGCATGGGCAGTGGAGAACCAGTCTCTTCTAGGAGGCTGGTTCTCCCAGGGTGTGGAAGAGTCAGAATTGGATAGCTCTGAGTCCTGAGTTCCAGCTTAGTCCGGCTGCTGTGGTTATTGTTACACACCAGATTTTGTATGTTTTTTTATCTTGTCTAAGGATAATTCTTAAACTTCCACTGTGAAAACAGAAATGCCAAACTTACTCATGGGAAAGAACTCATTTACTGGTTCTTGTGTTGTAAAGTGGTGGCTCATCTATTTAAGGCAAGGAAATAAGGATCCAAATCTGGCATTCCAATTGTGTGTTATTTCTTTAATTATTTTATTAATGGGAAAGTCCTGGGTGGTGGATGCTTTCAGTTCAGAGTTACCTGAAATTCTTTTGTAAACTACGTTTGGGTTTAAGAAATCATTTTAATTAAGTTTGTGGACTTAGAAACCTTAAAAGAACTTAGTGTTTACAATTAACTCTTCGTTTGATAATGGAAACCAGATTGAGGTGAAACTAGCTTTTATTGTGCTTGCTAAATTCAAAAACTAAATCAAAACCCCAGCTTTTGAGTTTGCCACAGCAACTAGAGTGTCTGGGAGAGAAGGCATAGGATGGGGGAATCTTGTTAAATCTTTTGAATCTCAAAATGGACTTGAATTTCTGTTTGTGTTATTGAGAGATACATTATTCAAAGAAGTTGAGTAATTGTAGTAGCATGTCATTCTTTGTAGCATATCATGGTAGCATGTCACTCTTTGACATGCTACAATTTTTAGGACGCTAATGACTGACTAATCTTTAACGTTGCCAGTCCAATTTTTCTTAATAGGTTAAGGAAAAATTACTGTCCAGAAGAAACAATGCCTTAGGCAGTGATTAGCAGTAATAAAACTATGTTTTTAGCCTTAAGTTTAAAAAAAAAATATTAAAACTTTTGTATTCAAAGGACAGGATTTAAAAATGCTTTCAAATACTATGTGCTACCTGTGATGTTGAAAAATTTGTTAAAAACATATTCTTGTTTTCTTTCTTTGAGTGCCTTGTTTACATACATTCTTACCTAGAAACGTGACTGACCATATTGCTTTATTTAACATCTACTTTGCTTTAACAGAGAAAAAAGAACTCTGGTAACATTTCATTATTTATTATGAACAACAGACTGCACAATGCCACATGTGAACGTCAAACTAGAGTTTGGGTGGTTGTTTTTTTTTTTGCTTGTTGTTTTGGAAGATTTCTGTAATTCTTATGCAGCATAATCTAGTCTATAACTGTTTACAGAAGTGAAAAACAAGGCTTACCAAATCTTGATTGAAGTATGCCATTAATTACTAAGACCTGAAGTGTTAAACTTTCAGGGCTTTTAGCCTTATCAATTAGAGTACAAAAGCAACTTGGCAACTTCTGTGTCTTTTATTGAGGTTGTGAATCTGTTGGAGTTGTTGTGTCTTCAGTTGTCTGCTAGGCTCTTAAGTAATATTTAATGCCCTGAGGTGTTACGTCACAGCTGAGTGTGACTGGAGTTCTAACTTCAGTGTTGAAGGGAGGAAACCAATTAAGAGAATATTTTTGTGACTAGAAGAGTGTGGCCAAAGCTGGCTCCTCTGCAGCCTCTCATTCTTTTCCCTGTGTGATTTGTTGGAATCAAATCACTAGTGTTTTGGAAGAAATAGCTCCTCTAATCCCATAGATGCTGAGTATACTCAGCTTTTCCTGGGTTCTGTTTCCAGCTCTTCTACTAATTTGCAGAGTGAATAAGAGCAGTTAATGATGGACTTAACTGTTCTTGCTTCATCACTAATGGGCCCAATGATAAAAGTTTTAGGGGTTATGTGGGTCAGACCTGACCATTTATTTTTTTCCTTTACACTGACTTTGCAACAGGAAAAGCCAGCATCTGCATCTTTGCCACTTTCTAAATCTTCCCTCTCTTGAACCTGCTGTGCAGTCAAAGAGCTGAACTTGTCCTCTAACATGTTTCCTGCAGCCTCAGAGTGCTGCTGTGCAAAGAAGAGACACCTAAAATCTCTTGTTCCAGCACCAATTCTGTGAGATATATGCAGAAGTATATTAGGGTGTAATGTAACAGCTCTAGTCTGGAGTTGGTCTGGTGGTGCTGGCAAACTGCAAATAAGTGCAACATGTTGTACACAGTACAAGGTTTTTGCAGTGTAGCAATAACGACTGAGTTTTTGAATTCTTCAAGAGTAATGTCGTGTGTGTAAGGAAGTACATTGCCATACTTGAGCGTCTTAAAAGTACTTGAGTATTATAAAAAATTTCCAGCCTCAGAAGTTTTGAATTGATAGAGGAAATTAAACTTTTACTTAAGTACTTTTCCTCATGTTAGCTAAGTGTGTGCTTTACATCCTGCTTCAGTTTCTGTATTAGAAGGGAGAGTCTCTCTAAAGTACCAGTATAATGATCTATAATCATATTTTATTTGTCGTTTCTGTAATAAAAATCATCATTAGTAAAACAGGTGTGGATTTTCTTCAAACTGCTTTTTGCTGTTAGTAGAAAACTGAGCTGGAACTGAAGTGATTAAAATTAAATCTGTAGTAAGATGTATTTTTCAGTTAATGAGGGTTTGGAAATACAGACAAGAATGTATGGAGAGGTCTTTGAATAGCAAACACTCGATACTACTTGCATGTTAGAAGTTCTCAGGAGCTCTGGTAGCTTTCAGGTAGTCTCTGACCTGAGTTAAACTAGTAATGGAAAACATGACTGACTATCTTCATTTTAGCAGGAATGTTATTCTGGACAGTTGCACTCTCTTCCCTAGGCTGGCACATACTGCAGCAGTCTCTGCATGTCCATGTGCATGGTATGTGACAGTTCCCCTGTTCTTACCCCACGCCCAGTCTTTGGGTGAGATCACTTCCTCCCCTAAGGGTCCACCACAGTTATACTCTGAGTAAATTTTTTTACCAGCAGTGCCCAAGCACTCTGTTTCACTGTTTCTTTTCCCTTTTAGTTATTTAGGTTCCTGAAACCTTGGCTGCCCTTCAGGTATAGAGTTACTGTTGCATGTAGGTGCTACTTAGCACCTCTTCCCCATTGCCTCCCTGCTAGAAAAGGTGCAGATTAATGGTGTTTTTCAGGACCCTCCAATAAGATGAAATTACTGCTTTCTTCACTACATTATTTCTTCTGAATTTCGTGCTCAGAAGCATAAAATGGTATTCCTTGTGTGCTGATACTCTTGAGATTTCTTTATTCTTTTTATGGATGCTTCACTTGTTTGAAGTAGTAATTGTGAGAAGTTGCAGTTATATCTCAGATTAGTGATTTGAGGTTTGCATTTCTTTCTTATGCCTGTTGTTGAGAGGGGGAGTAGAAGAAGGTTTAGTAACCTGCCAAGGGGCTGCAGTTTACTGGGGGAAGGGAGTGTAATTCCATTCAAAGTGCATCTAAATGGCTTTTAAACAAATATACCACAGAATTAATGCCTATTGCTGTCATTCTCAGATTACTGTGGGACTACTTTCTAGTTGCTGCAAACACTTAGTAGGTTACTAGGTTAACATCTATAAAACTTGTCTAATAATTCTTAATGATAGGGTTAGAAAATCTAGTTTTCTCGTATAGCAGTCTTGCACGTGTGAATTATTTTTTTAAACTCAACCATTGTGTGTTCATCGTGTCCTCCTCATGGTTAAAGAGCTAACCTGTAGGATGGTGCTAATGGGCAGGTGAATAGCTTGCTTTTGAGCTGGAGTGACTGACCATACCATACAACCTTCTTGCTATGGCAGTATCTGATACTAACAGAAAATTCAGTGTTCTGACTGAAAATTGCTACCTTCAGTTCTTTGACTCCTTCAGGCATGCTTAATTTTTTATTTTTGACTGCACTTTGTTTCTCTCTTTGAGATCTGTTTCCTTTTTTCGGAAAAGAAGAGGAGGCATTTGTATAAATTTCTATTCGCAAAATGTCAATCACAGAAGGAGGGTGGTTATTTTGCTGAAATCTAGGAGTTAGGTGCCCAAAATAACTTAGGTTGAAAGGGAGATCATTAAGTTTGACTCTGCTCAGAACAGCTCCAGTTTGATCACTTTGCTAAAGGCCTTGTCAGTCAAATTTTTAATACCTTCAAGTATGGATATTCCACAGCCTCTCTGGGCAGCCTGGCTTAATATTTGGTCATATTTATTATTAAAAGAAAAAAAATAATCCTTGCATGTAAATCAGAATTTCTCACATTCCAGTTTGTCTGCTGCCTCTCATCATTCCACTGTAGAACTCAAGAAGGAGTCTGGCTCCATCTTCTCTAGGCAGCTGTACACAGCAGTAAGATCTGCTGGTCTTCTCTGGGCTGAAGAAATCCATGTCTCTCAGCCTTGCCTTGTACATCATGTGCTCCATCCCCATAATCATGGTCTCTACTGGACTTGCTTCAGTATATCTGCATTTCTGGTGCTGTGGAGCTCAAACCTGGATGTAGAACTCAAGATGTCACCTCAAGTTGGTAAAATTTGCATTAAAAGTTGGTAATTAGTAATGTATTTGTGGCACATGTGAAAATATATGTGTACCTCTGGTTCACAAATGCCTCTCTGAATGAACTTCTATATACTACAGAGCAAAACGTAGCCAGGGTTTGGTAACTTTCAAAGGTGGTTATAATTTAAGCTTTTGATTAACTCTCCCAAGTCTGGCTTTTTCAGTTAGGGTTTGGTTGGTATAATTGCTCACATATATTGAAGGTAGGAGACTGAGGCAATTTGCATCAATCTCATGATTTTACTTTTTTAATCCTTTAATCATTTCCCTAGTTGTAGCTACACCGTTCAGAGTTGGTGTGGGTTTTTTTGACTGTTGGGTTTTTAGTTTGGTTTGTGTTGTTGGTCTTGGGTTTTTTTCTTTCCTGCAGTGAAAGCACTGCCTAAGCTAGAGCAATTTCCTTTACTTTTTTTAGGCAATTAGACTGTTGAAAAACTGTTGAATCTTTGATAATTAAAATATAATTCATGGATCAGTTGAAATATGCGATGACTTGTATTGTTTTTTATTTATTCTAATCTTTGCAAGAAGGGCATCCATAATGTTGATACCTGTGTTTTCTGCACCTGTTCATCATAAAATCAGCTAAGGTGCTCTGCATAAATGCAGTTACCTCTGATACGTACATTAGCTGTGCTCACACATGTATGTGTATACATGTATATACATATATCTACATCCTCTTGCATTTATTGGAAATAGAAAAAAATCTTTTATAACCACTACCCCGCTGTATTAATTTCATTTGGCATTAATGTTTAATAATTGGCTTTGATTTACAATAAAAAAATACATAGTGCTTGTAACTGTTCAAAAGCACTGAAGTGACAACTTGCTTTGTTTGACAGCAGCGTTCATTGTTCAAGTACGTTATGTACCTACTGCTCATAGGCAGTTCTAAACAGCAAAATAAAATCAGTTGATCAGTTTAGTCACCGATGACAGATACTATTCTTCTTCTGTACTGTTGAAGGAAGAACTTCATTGAGTGTACTTGTAATTTGGTGAACTGCTAAGCGTATTTGTTTCACTGGTTGGTTACTAGAAGGTTAAGAGCAGAAACACTGCATTGTTAAGATATCAGCTTCTCTTGGTGCCTATGAAAACCACGAGTGGTAGAAATATAAAATTTAGAATAGGAGCAGAGTTAGTGCATTATCTCTGCACATCTGCACAAACAGATGTACACCGTGCTGCACTATCTCTGGTTTTATCTGGAACTTTCTGTCTCATTACCGAGCACGTGACAGAAGTTCATGTTTCTGAAACAGGTTCTCAAACACTTTACTTGTTCTTTGCTAGGGCAGACACAGTGGCTCCTGGTTCTGAAGCTGGTTGTCTGTTCAGACAGTAGTTGACTGCCATTTTGAAATAGTTTGAGAAAGTTTTTGCTATTAAAATTGATTGAAGAGAATTAAGACTGTGGCTATTTCTTAAATTTGGTGGTTTTTTGTGTTTTTTTTAAATGAATGTCAGGTTTTGTGTAGTTATTAATTTTTCTTGAAATCTGACAGAAGATTGGCAGTGCCTCTTCAAATGATAAGTAATAATAAGTCATGTTGCTGCTGAGATGAACAGTAAATTCTTAAATTTTTTTTGTCACATATAGTAGATTGGACTGTATGGTCTGTAGGTTGGACTTCATGATCTCAGAGGTGTTTTCCAACCTCACTGATTCTGTGATTCTGTAATGCAGCTCGTGAGGCAGAGAACGGTTGTGGGTTGCTTTTTGTTGTGATTGGTTTTTTTCCTGCATATTACCCTTTGTGATTATGCAGGTTGAAAAAGATTTAACAGAAGTAATCTGATCTCTTAACTGGTTGGTTTCTTCTAGTGCAGAACAGGTTTACATTGCTAAAATGGCATTTTTCCTAATTTAATGCTTTTTATTAAGATCGTGTGCTGTAGTGAATCCCTAGCAGATACATATTTTGCTTCAAGAGGTTTCAAATCTGCTCATAGTGCAAGGTGCTAAAGACAAATGGTTCCTGCTTCTATTTCTTAGCAGAAATAAAAGTGTTACACCATATTTATGGGTGGTTTTATTAGTGTTTCTTCAGAGACCAAAACTATAGAGTCTTCAGACAGCTCGAATGTGTTCTGGTTCAGAGTACAGCCACAGTAGCTGTTGCTTAGACCTACCTCCCAAGCAGAAATTCTCATCCAACTTAGTTGGTTTCTGTTTTGTATTATCTCAAGTTTCTCGGAGGATGTTCTGCAAAGAATAATGGTCAATGCATCTGGCACCATTCTGTTTTGTTGCAAGTCCACAGAATTCAAGAAACAGTTAAATGAGGTGATGGGGGGGAAAAAAAGTCACAGGTAAGAATTGCTGACTTTGATCCTCAGCAGAAACAGTTTATTAATGTCTATAGCAATGCCTCAACAAATTAAAGACTTTAATCCTAATATTTTTCTATGAAGTGTGTTACTGGCTGCTGCCTTTTGTATGGGATTCCTCAGAGCTGATTACTAAACTGGAGAGGTATTTTTGCCTGTGCTTCAGGATTTGGTTGCTTCACTGTTATGTTTTTTAAGCATACTTTGGTAAAAACCTGTAATGATTGGTATGAAACACTTGAAGAGTTTTGAATAATCTCAAAGAGATCCTGATATTAAGCACATTTGCCTCCCTTGCCATAAATACCAGTTGGAAAGCAAAGTGGTAGAAGGAAGAAGCTAATAAAAGACATGGTAGTTGGGAAAGGCAGCTCTGCAAGGAGTGCTATGTGTATGGCTGTAAAAGTGTGAGCTGAGATGCTGCTCCTCATTGCCTCAGTTGCTGCCCTCTTCTTTTTTTGCACACCAATGGTGTGTCTGTGCCATATCTTCCCTCCAACTGCCCTATAGGCATTTTCGTGCATATATCTACTTCTGACTTGTATCCATCCCCCAGCATATGTGTCAGCATGAAGATGATTTTTCAGTGTGTCCTACTTCCATGTGTTATTCTGCCTGCCTATACGTGACACTGCTTTTGTTCTCTTAAGAAACACATTTAGATTGTTTTAGTAGTATTTTTATGTATAAGCTAAAATTCCTTGACATTCTTTCTGTTACATAGGATTCCCTTTTGTCCATTAGTCCTTTTAGTCCTTTTTTCAGTTATCCTCTTATTACTTAGACCTCATTTCCTCTATTTTTTTTCTAGATCTTCACCAGATTGACTACAGAAAAACGGCTAATCACGTGTGTCTTTTTCCTGCTTTTACCAATCCCGTGTCCCCATGGATGTCACATCTCCCACTGTTGCATAAATGCCACAGTCAAATTCCTCCCTACCCCCTGAAGGTCCTTTGTCCCAAATTCTGAATGCCTCCCCTGCTGAGGCTCATCCTTCTTGCCTCATTTCTTCCAGCCAGCCTTGTCACCTTTCTCAAACTTCTGCTGCTGTTTCTGTGGGCAGCTAATTCGATCTGAAGAATGAACTGGTACTGAAAACAGGCAGCAGCCTTGTTTCCTTCTTCAGCAGATGTTTTACCAGTGAGATCTCCAGTGTCTCAGCAGCCACTAATATTGACAGATTTTCTTGTATTCCTGTTCTAGTGAGCAAACAAATAGAATTCTGTAGCTAACTTCAGACAGGAGGCCTTGCATTTGGCTGGAGTAGAAGGCTGACAACAGTCCTCTTGGTTTTGCCCCAAGGGGGTTGGAGGTCACCCCCGAGGCAGCAGTTGCAGAACCCTTATGCCAAGCTTTGGGTAGAACTATAATCAGGAGCAGCGTAGTAAGCCTGTCTCAAAACAGGGTTTGGGAAGGGATTGTCTAAATATATTCCTCTTAAAAATACAAATATTTGTCATTTCCCTCCAACAATTCAGATAGAGTGTGTAAATAAAATTACTGGCCACAAATGGTTTGGTTAAACCCTTAGTAGTGTGTGTGCCAATCTGTGCAGTGCAGCTAATTGCATGTGCTTTATAGCCTGAGTAACTTTCCTAACTGTTGTGCCAAGGCAGAAAACATATGCATGGAAAATCACTCGCTAGCTTTTTATGGGAATAATAGGTGTCTTGAACTTGTCTGACACAGGTGGCCTGCCTGAATAACTTTGTCATCAAAATAGAAGTCGGTAAAAGTGTAGGTTAATGAAGTGTGCTGCAGTTACTGTGGCGGTTGTTTAGTGGGTTCCATTGTAACCAGGTATATGTAGTTCTTCCCACAAAGTGTGTACCTGAAAACACTGATCCAGGTCAGTAATTTGGATGTCTACCTCAGTACACCTGATGCTTTATACCTGTAATTCTTTCAAATACACATGCACGGCTTCACAGGTAGTCATAAGTCAGCAAGTCAACTTTGTAAGGGTAGTGTGGTAGTTTTGTGTTTCATCTCACAAAGGAAGGGTTGTTGCCCTTGCATACAAGAGGAGGTGGGTACTCTGGGTTGCAGATGGTAAGTGTATCTTTATGCATCTGGAAAGCTGAATCTTAAGATGCAATAGAATGTAATTTTATTGCTTGTTCTAACACAGTTCTTCAACTCAATGTCCCTTTTCTTCATGTCCATCATATTTTCCTTATTTTTCTGTCCCTAATCCCCTGCTCACTTTCTTCCTTTGTAGAGAACAAGGTAAATAGCTACCTGGATACTGTGAAAGTGAAATGGGGGCTTTTGATTCCTGTTTGGAAATGGTACTGAGAGTCTTCAAATAACCTGAAGTTATCTGATAGTTTTCTAAAAGAAATGCAGAGTTGAGTACCAGTGCTTTTATAAGCTAAACTTTTTTTTTATTGAAGCCCAGAAGTAGATTTAAGACAAAAGTAACGCTCTCTCATGTGGCAGGTGGTCAGGTATCTGAGCTTCTTCTCCAGTGTATTGTGGGCATTAAGGTTATGTTGATGCAATGGGAGTTTGAACAATATGTGGAATGTGGACAAGAAGGCTGTTAGAGATTACTACATTCAGAGAAATCACATCTGGCTCAGGAAGTCCTGGGCATTAATTGAGGCTAAGGGAAGCATGATACTTTCTTGCTTTGTTAATGTATTTTTCTAGTGGCATCCTCTTTTGGAGGATGTTGCAGGTAGGTTAGCAGACAGAAGAATCCTCTCAGCCAGTACAATTTTTCTTGTGTTCTTAAAATGTCTTGGAGAAAGATAGTGGCATGCTGCTCACATCATGAAAATGTTAGGCTGTAGTCATTAAGTGTGAAATTGATTTCAGAGTGAGCTTTAAAAAAAAGATACACTGTTTCTTTGATGCCTTTCATGAATTTAAAAACCAAGAGTTCTTCCATGTAGTTTTCATCCCTGTGTTGTATACCATGGATGGATGACAAGTAAGTTGAAGTTCAGCTAATACTCCTGTGTAATTTGTTCTCAAAACTAGAAATAATGTCATTACTATGTCAAGTGTCTTTTGGTACTTGTCATCTCTGAGAAAAACTCATACTGTTTAAATTACCTAATGCTTATCAGTGTATTCTTTTGGATTTTTGCCTTTCTGAAACTTGGCTTTTTTGTGCAAGGCAATATCTTTTTGTTTTTCCAATAGTTCAAGAGTTTTTACTGAATTAGGTATCTTAAGTAATTTTTTTGTATTTAAAAACTAAGTTTCTTGTTCTCAGTACTTTAACTGTGTATTACCTGCTTATTTACTGCTGCTTTTCATAGTCTGGTGACTGTTCTTTCACTCCTGTTTGTCAGGAGGGAAACCTAGAAAACTGAGCTCTTGATGTAATCCTTAAGTGCATTAGTAATTAACTAAAGTTTCTAGGCAATAACATGTACTGAAACCAAGCCTTTTCCCTAAAGGGAAATAAGCACAGAACTAGAAGCAATAAGGCAAAATTGAGGCATTTATTTTAACGCTCTTATGATGAATTTGGGAATAGATTTCTGCCCCACACAAGTCATTTGCCAAAGATGCAAATGCGTTTGAAAGAGGGTGGTTTTAGGCTTCAGGTGTCAGGAAAGGACTGTTCAAGTCTTTGTGTTGGATTCCTGTCTTCAGCTGAAGTCCTCACCACAATTTGACAAGCTGAAGTATGTCCACTTGCAGGGAGAAGCAGACAGACTTCTAGGAGAGGGTTGGGTGTTGGAGTTTTTCGTTGCTACTTGATAGGCTTCCTTCACACTCCTAAGTAAGTCTGATAACTCTTACCTTTCAGACTTTATTTTGCAAAACCACAGGAACAAGTACATAGAGACTTTCATCAAAACAGGCTCAAAACGTGTTGTGCTTCACGTTGACTGTGTCCTGTTCTGTCAGTAGAATGTGTGTAAGAATGAAGAAAGTGAATCTCCAGTGTTTAAAATAACCAGGATTGAAATTCTCCAATAGAATAGTATGAGTTGTGTTCAGGCAGCTTCTATTGTGCCATACCACATGTGTGACATTTCTTATCAATGGTATGTGTGAGTATAGCTGACATCTGACTTCAGATGTGTTTGTTTCCCAGTCCAGAGTACCAGAAAGCTGTTAAATTAGTCCTGACCACAATTGCAGATGTCAAGTGTTGAAGCTTGATCTTTGAACAGCCAGAATATTTGTAAGGGTTGATATTCAGGTTTAGTACATCCTTTTTTTTTCTTTTTCTTTTTTTTTATTTTTTTTTTTTTCCTTAAGAGTAATAATTTTCCAGTAGGTCTTTCTGAAAAGATTACAGGAGGTGCTAGAAGCACTTGTACAAGCTGTTACAGATTTTGGCTAAAAAATGTGCTGGGATGCTGCTGTATCTGCCCACTTGACTATAATAGTATGGTTTGTTTCACAGCAGTTAGATTCTTGCTGTCAAATTAAAACCTCTGACGACTGCTGCTGTGTAGTTGGGGGGGCTCAGGGGTTGGGAGTGGTGGTTCAGTTTTGTTAAAAATATCTGTTTCTACCAGATGCTGATCAAGGCATTGTAAGTAACTACCTGTGGAGTTGTACTTAGTGCATATTAGTATATATAAAAACTGGATGGGAATTTGGCATGATAGCAGGAATGTCATGAACAAGTATGAGGGCTTAACTACATCCCATGTTGCTATAATATACATGTGCTGTATGGACTGCAGTTGTCAGGGTGTTGCATGCACTGCCATGCTGGAGATCACCTTAGTAATTACAGATCATTTATTGGTCAGGTCTTGGACTAGCTGTGAGCACTTCAGTAGCCTGTGGGGTGATCAGCTCTGTACTGCTAAACACTATCATATCAACTGGCCAGGGAGGGAGAAGGAAGGTTTGGACAAACAGCCTATCAGTAGGACTTAAATTCCAAGATATTCCTCCTTGTGAAAATAATTGTATCATCCAGAGAAGTGTTGCAGTTGAAGCTGTTAAAAAACCCACATGATAAACAGTATTGCCCATAAGTTGATGTGTTGGCAGATAACAAAGTGTTAGATTGGTTGTGCCTTTGATTATGCTATCTTCTGTAATTGAATTAGTAGTTTCATTGGTCTTACCTGTCTGGTTTTCTGTAGCCACACCACCTCCATGCAGGTTGCACTTTCACGGCCACTCTAGGATAAATCACTGTACCCTGAATCTTCAGGCTAACTTTAAACAAGTGGTCTGTGTTTACTTATGCCAGTAAAAGAAAATATACCCTGAAATAAATGGACTAATTCAAATAGGAGAAGCTAAATATATATATAATACTAGATAAAGAATAGGTAGAGCTCTCATTTCAGTGATTTCATATGCTAGCTTTTAAATGTTCATCTACTTTCAGGTTTTATTGTTGCTGTTTATGAAGTATTTGGCATAAATAAAATTCTTCCAAAGATACGTGGCCTACCAGTCCTAGATGTTGTTTGTATAGAATAAACTCTTTCATCCAGATATGAGCAAACTACCAGTGCACTTTTGAGTTGGAGCTCAAATAGTCAGCTGTATTGGATGAATAGATGTTCAAAGGGATTTTTTCACTTCATCAGTCTTTGAAATTCAACATGGCTTTAGAACTTTTTTCAATACAAGATTCACAGTGTTCAAGCTGCTGTTGCCTTGCTAGTATCTGTCTGTTTAGGAAGACAGTTTGCTATTTCCTCTTCTCTGTCTGCTGGTGCAATTCACCCATGTAGTTTGTAAGCAACTTCACCTCATTTGTGACCTAAGTGAAATTTAAGTCTGGAATTCAGTTGCTGATGTGAGAGCGAGTGGAGGTGTACTTCTTAATAGAATGACCTTCTATACAGGTGATGATTAACTTCTGTTTCTAGAATCACTCAAAATATTTTGGTCTGACCAATTAAGGGAGGGTACAAAAGGAGGGCAACTCCCCATGGTGCCAGAAGGGTAGATGCAGACTTACACACCTGGCTTAATTGCAGTCTTATGGAGAAAAACTAATAAGGAGCCTCATTCTCAGTAGCTGGTAACCTTCAGTTGTCACTGAAGTTGGAGTTCCATGGCACTCACGAAAATATCATAGCTGCAAACCTTGAAGCTCTCTAATTGGTGAGGACAGGGTGTGTAAGTAGTTACAGAGGGCTGAGGCATGTGACCCATATTCCTTCTGTCCTTCTGCTGTGTTGCAGCCTCGTGGGGGCAGGGGTGGCTCTGAACCCTTCTCCTGGTGTAGCAGTGCACCCTCCAGAAGGCACAGCAACCCATTTGAGTGGCCCCATAAAAATACTTCCACTGACTTATTTGTGTTGTGTTCCTTCTGTTGTCAAAGGATTGTCTCTGCTGTCATTCGGATGAGAAGCAAGGACATGCAGTATTTTTCAATCTCTCCCTGCACAGTTATAAAATGAAGCTATATGCCAACCTCCACACTACTGCAAATGTCTAATATTAAAGACAATTGAACAAATTCACTATGTTGAAGGCAATAAAGAATGTCGACTTACAGGTTTTTATTTTATAGTAGCATTATTTATATAAATGAATTTGTGCTTTTACTGAGGGGGGAAAAAAGCAACAAAAACAAAGACCAAACTTACCCTGCTAACTCTGTGAGTTGCAGTTCTCTGTAGCCTAATAGTTGGCCTGTTAAGCAGAGCAGGTACCACATGTGCCTGTGTCACAGTGGAATAGTGGCAGCCTACCGTATCCAGTGTGTGCCTATCCCAGGAGTATGTCCTGTAAGACGTTCATTTAACTTGCTGTATGCTACTGAGAGGAGCCATCATTCCAGTTGAGACTGAATTAGTTTGTCCCTTTTTGTGGCATCATTGGAAATATGAGCTAAAAAAAGTGAAGCAAAACTGAAACATCAGTCATCTAATTTATAGGAAAAAGAAGATGCCCAAAAGTCCTACTAAAACCCCTTTTAAAAAAATTACTTTCTACATAGCCTTAGCAAAGTAAAGGTAGCAGCTTCTGATTTAATTCTGACTATTCAGGATGCTTCTGTACTTATTTTTGGCTTTCAAATAACTGCTTTTCTTTATAAGTCTGACTTCAAGCACTCAATATCACAAAGTTTGACCACTTTGTATCTTAATTTGACTAAATGTGTTGGAGCTAGTGATATTTTTCCCTTTTTTTTATTTCTCTTTTCATCATAATAGAACTAGTGCTAAATTACGTGACTGCCTCATCTAGGAACTTGCTGTGTTAAGAAGCAGTTAGAATAATCTAGAAAAACCTGGTCTTAACTGTCAGCCCTCAGGGAGGATTTGGTGGAGTGACTCCAGACAGCTGCCTTTGCTTTGGAAGATGGAGGAGATACCTGTTAGGGCAGCACATAAAGTCTAGTAGAGGTGTTACAGAGCTGAATTGTCAGCTGTCTGGAAATTCAAGAATAACATGTTCACCTTGCAGTTTTTTGCTGGTGATGCCAGTACAGTGTTCCAGTTAATGGGAACTGGGCTGAGGAGGCTTATGTATGGCCAGTGTATGTAAGATACTTGGGTCTCTGATTTGGCAGCTGATACTTCAAATCCTTTTATTGTCTTTTGTGGATGCAGACTTTCTTCCATGGTATAGCCTCTGCTTAGAGTCTTTGAACTGTCTTATTTTTCTCAGGGTTCTGTATAATGGCTTATAGAAACCTTTCCTTTGGTCATATAAGACTCATCTGCTAAATTGACACAGCCACCTTCTCCCCATTGAATCACAGCCTACGGCATGCCTTTTTATATCTAGAATTGGGATCTAGAACATATTCTCTTGCTGAATATGTTATGTAGGATGTGAAGAAAATAAGCAAAAAGTAAAGATGTCTTGACTTTGAAATAGATTGAAATATAACTGAATTGTTTGTTCAGCATGTATGCTGTAAATGTATTTATGTTCAAAACACTGTGTTTTTTGTTTCTCTTTTAGTCTCTGTTGGAAAAGTTCTTGATCCCTAATGCTTCGCAAGCAGAAAGTAAAGTTTTCTATTTGAAAATGAAAGGAGACTACTACCGTTACTTGGCTGAGGTTGCTGCTGGAGATGACAAGAAAGGTATTGTATGTCACCTTGTGGATAAATATTGTGGAATTAGATTGCATATGGCAGGGCAGTGACACATCTCTAAAATTAGAATAACTCTGATTTGGATGTAAATCTCTTTGGTAATAGACTTCATGTTTTCTGAAGAAAAATCGTAAGTTGCTGGCTTTCAAATGAGTTACAAAGGTTTCCATCTACCTGCTATTCAGAGCAGGAAACGGGTGTTCAGTCACAAAATCTTTGTATTGACTCCAGCTTAACACATATGTGCATCTGGTTTGTCACTAAAGTACACGTTTATGCTGCTTCTCTCTGGCTGAGTGGTGGGTCTTTTACTTCTTTGTACTCTTGTAGCTTTTTGAAGACTTATTTGTGGCATTTCTCTGGCATTTCTACGGAATAAGAAAGGTCTGCATAGGTTCACTGATCAAAGAGACTAGAAACAATCTGGAGGAGAAAACTACTAATAAAACTAATTTTCTTATTAGGAAAATTTCTTCTGTAACTGTGGTAGTTTAATATCCAAAAGTCTTGCATTTCCTCAGCTTTCTTGTATCTTCATGTAAACCGCATGCCATAATGGCAGGTAACTTGCCTTCACCTTAGTTAGAAAAGTTAATATAAGGCACTTAACATTTTGGGCGGCTGAACTGCTGTAGTTGGAGATGCCCTAACAGCGTGCTGACTCCATGAAGAGTCACCTTCTGTTCAGGACAATACATAC
>VYXB01009194.1:39434-82847 GCA_013397135.1 Pachyramphus minor | reverse complement strand
TATTATGTAGGATGTGAAGAAAATAAGCAAAAAGTAAAGGTGTCTTGACTTTGAAATATAACTGAATTGTTTGTTCAGCATGTATGCTGTAAATGTATTTATGTTCAAAACACTGTGTTTTTTGTTTCTCTTTTAGTCTCTGTTGGAAAAGTTCTTGATCCCTAATGCTTCGCAAGCAGAAAGTAAAGTTTTCTATTTGAAAATGAAAGGAGACTACTACCGTTACTTGGCTGAGGTTGCTGCTGGAGATGACAAGAAAGGTATTGTATGTCACCTTGTGGATAAATATTGTGGAATTAGATTGCATATGGCAGGGCAGTGACACATCTCTAAAATTAGAATAACTCTGATTTGGATGTAAATCTCTTTGGTAATAGACTTCATGTTTTCTGAAGAAAAATCGTAAGTTGCTGGCTTTCAAATGAGTTACAAAGGTTTCCATGTACCTGCTATTTAAAGCAGGAAACGGGTGTTCAGTCACAAAATCTTAGTATTGACCCCAGCTTAACACATATGTGTATCTGGTTTGTCACTGAAGTACACGTTTATGCTGGGTCTTTTACTTCTTTGTACTCTTGTAGCTTTTTGAATACTTATTTGTGGCATTTCTCTGGCATTTCTACGGAATAAAAAAGGTCTGCATAGGTTCACTGATCAAAGAGACTAGAAACAATCTGGAGGAGAAAACTACTAATAAAACTAATTTTCTTATTAGGAAAATTTCTTCTGTAACTGTGGTAGTTTAATATCCAAAAGTCTTGCATTTCCTCAGCTTTCTTGTATCTTCATGTAAACCGCATGCCATAATGGCAGGTAACTTGCCTTCACCTTAGTTAGAAAAGTTAATATAAGGCACTTAACATTTTGGGCGGCTGAACTGCTGTAGTTGGAGATGCCCTAACAGCGTGCTGACTCCATGAAGAGTCACCTTCTGTTCAGGACAATACATACATACAGCCCACTGCCATCAGTGCCAGGCTGTTTCCTGGAGCCAGTTTGGGACTGATGACAGTGTGCTCTGAAGAGCAGCACTCCAGCACAGAGCCCAACCTGGTATCTCACAGGCTCTGTGGGTCTGCCCTCAGTCTGCAGAAATCTGTGATGCTTGGGAGAGCATGGACAGTCTGAATTTGCAGACTTGGGACCTCAGGGTTTTTGGAGAGCCATTGAGATATGCAGCTGTTGCTGTTCTCAGCTCCTCGTGGAACTGTTGGACACGTGGTCCCCCTGTGGCCTTGTGCTGCTCCCAAGCTCATAAACTCTCCCACTATGACACAGAACAATGTCTGCACAGCTTGAGAGACTGGATTGAGCTGGGCATGGAGGGAAAACAGATGAATAATTTCAAGGGGATAGATGTGTGTGCTTTAGTGGCACATGTGTTATATCCGCATCCCACAGTGAAGCCCAGTTTCCCCGGAGTGCTGAATAGTAGTGTTGCATGAAGATACTGATACGTAGTATATAGGGTTCAATTTGACTTCTGCTACTGTGTGCAAACTGACCCAGTCCTGGTGACTACAGAATTTCATGTGTCAGATTTAGATCTGCTACAGAGTTACTATGTTTTCCTTTTAGTAATTTCAGTCAACTCTATTCGCATGCATAAGAAGTACAATTTTTTGAGTCCCAAAGGTTTTTTTCTATTGAGGATCAAATTACAGGCTCTAAAATTAGACTGTGAAAATCTTTGTTTAAAGTGATTTTGAATTTTGCTTTTATTTAACCCAATTTCCTGGCTGAGCAGTTTTTAGTGGGTTTCCATTTTTTTTATTTATCTCTCTCACCCTCAGTGTTCCATCTCACAGGCTTTTTCTGTATGCTGTGACCTTGAAGAAGAGCAGTTGATAAGTATTGTTTATACTTATGTGGCTGTTGAATTGGACAGTATTCTTTCAGCTTTTGCAGTAAATACAGCAACAATATAAAGCTCCCAACTCTAGGAGTTGGAATTTTATCCTCATAAACTACATTGTTTATTTTATTGACTGGGGTTTTCTTCTGGCAGTCTAGCAGACAGGGATGTCAAGCAGGTGCCTCACCCTGTTTTAGCCTTGAACTTTGGACTTTCTAAAGAATTCAGGGTTAAAAACTTCTTTATGCTGTGTGACTGATTTAAAAATGAACAGATTACATCAAATTTTGCACTAATTTACCTGAATTATTGCACAAAAGGTAGCTGTTTTCTCAAGGAGAAAAAAGTGCTTTTTGTTTTGAAGCTATGTCAAAGAAAAATTACTGAAAAATAAAACCTTCTTTCCATGAAGTTACTTGTTTTTCATGCTGCCTTATTTGCCTTTCTTAAACAGCACCATTTTCTAGGGCTTTTCCCTTATGAGAAGAGTTAAACATTTCTCACTATTTATGAATTTAACTTGCAGTCGACCTGTTTCATCTCAGCTGTAGTGTACTAACATCTGGTCACCTTCAAGGTATTGCAGCAGCTGGTGTGCAGCACTCCATTATTAGTGATGAGTGTAGAGAGGACTAAGTGTTGAATAATTCTGCAGTGAGTGTCCTCACTCTTCATATGGAAGAGAACAGTATGATGCTTTAATTTTTGTGAATACGTAAAGGTGAACAAATAAAGATTGCATAGACGTCCTGAGTATTGGTATTCAATTGTTCTCGGAATTTGAGTACTTCTGACTTAAATACTGATGTATATTTGAGTCCTTAGCCCAAAGTTTGTTTATTTTTGCATACATGTGACTAGCAGCTCTTGCAGAGATCATGCTAGTTTCATCCAGAAATGTTAGGATTGGAGTCCTTTTGCATCTGAATTGAATGACTTCCTGCCCACCTTTTTCTCAGATGCTGTTAACAATGGTGAGAGCACAGGAACAACTGTTCCTTTGTGCTCAGCATCCAACCCTTCCCTTGCTCCTGCAGCTGTCAAGGGCACAGTCCAGCTTGTGGGCTGTGTTGGGCCCTGATCTCTGACTTGTGCAGGCAGAGCTTGCTCCTAAGTTCAAGTGCCTTCAGTGAGCATGGAAACTGTTGAGTTCTTCAGTCTTCATGTACGCACTGTAGTTGCTGTTTTCTGCCAAGTGTTTATAACTTGTGCAGTTGAACCAATTGAGAATGACAAAAGATGAATCTCTTAAAAAAAGGGAGCCAAATTGTTAATTTTTCTCCCTTCAAAGTTCTATTCCCTTCAAAGTACTAGAACTTTTAAGTTAGGTGAAAATGCTTTCCATATCTGCGTTGGAAATAGAACTATGTTGGAAGCTTTTAAAATACATATATTTCATTTGGGTTGACATATGCCACAGTATCTTTGCCAAGCAGTTTGAATGGAAGCTCATAGATAACTTACTGAAAGGGTTCAGCTTGATAAGCAAAGGTCACCGGTGTTTCCTGTGACTCAAATCTGGATCTAATACATTGCAGTGTTTAAATACATTGAAATTGTGGTACTGTGTCAAACCGGTGTGTAGTTAAAACTTTGGGTTTGTACATTTTCATGTAGGTCTTGGGTTTTATCTTGGTTAAGTACTACAAAACTGCTGCAAACATTCGTAAATATAAGTAGTCCCAGCGTGGCAGGGAGAGACTCAAACCTGTGATTTGGTCAATCACAACTCCCCTTGTTTCAATAATTTGAAAATGTAATTTAGTAGAATCTTCATAAAATAGCAACTTGTTAGGTAAAGTGCTCCTTAACAGGCGTTCACTCTTAATACACTTTGTTCATGCAAGCATGAACACAGTCCTGATTGTATGTCTGGATACAGTATGTGAATTACTTACTTGTTGTGGTTTTTGTGTGTGTTTGTTTTTTCCCCAAAGGGATAGTGGAGCAATCACAACAGGCATATCAAGAAGCTTTTGAAATCAGTAAAAAGGAGATGCAACCAACACATCCTATCAGATTAGGTCTGGCTCTGAACTTCTCCGTGTTTTATTATGAGATTCTCAATTCCCCGGAGAAAGCCTGTTCCCTTGCAAAAACGGTAAGTCTAAGTGGGGGAGAAATTCCATATAAAGTATTTGCATAACCTTTTGTCGCACGGCTAATGGAGTTGTTTGTTTTTGTAATGCTAGGCTTTTGATGAAGCAATTGCTGAACTTGATACATTAAGTGAAGAGTCATACAAAGACAGCACGCTAATAATGCAGTTACTGAGAGACAATTTGACAGTGAGTATCATCAAAGTTTGCATATTGATGGCGGGATTGGTCTTCGTGGCACTCACAGTTGTCCTTGTTATTCATAGTCTGGAGCTATGTCTTATCACTCACAAGCAAGTTTACAGTACATGATGTTTCTGAGCTAAGTCTCTCTCCTGCCTAGTTTTTTTGGATTTTTGGTCTACCTGCTAACATGGTTTTCTGGCAGCAAATTGACCACATTTTTCAGGTTATTTTATTCAATCTAGCATGTTTAAGTGATGCAATCTGGACTGTGACTAGCAAACCTACTACCTAATATTAACCAGCAGAGAATACAGTTGCATTTGCCTCTTCAAAACTTATGTCAAATTTCATATAGCTTTTTCTATGTGATTGCATGTGCAAGGAATAGGTCCTACCTGAAAACTGCAAACTGAGCTAACAAGTCCATTTAAGAACCTGTTGTTTGAGCTTTTTTGTTTAGTTTTAATTTTGGTAAACATGAAATGGAAAGCGATGCTAGGGAGGCTTCTTCCGTGGCTGTTGTAAAACAGCTGTCTTAAGTCCTTTTTTCCCCTTGGACTCACAGCTGTCTGTAGTCATCAGAGTAATCAAAATCTTGTGTTCAGGATATTTTAACCTACTTTGAACTTTTAATACTGTCAAAGGTAAACATCTAAAGCAGATGAAACTAAATGTAAGCAAACATGCAATAATGAAGTGAATGGCATTGTTCACTCCACAGTCGGTGGGGGGAAGAGCTGCAAGCAAAAAGTGGAAAAAATAAGCACCTCTTGTGACCACATGCAGGTCCTTGTTAACACTGTGCATCTGATGTCAGGGATATCTTTACATCAGAGATAACTTTACAAAATAGTGACACTGCTTTTAACATAACTAAAAATTGTACTGTTCAGTAAAATTGGAGTTGCCATATTTTCTGGTTTTGTGTCTAACATTTAATATTGGAGACAGATACAGGGTTGGCATCGCTCTCAATGTCTGTGTGTACTGTCCCCTTAAGTGGGATTGCTCAAGAGCTGTCCTCTGAATGAGTAGTATTGAAACAGAGAATAGAGGCTGACTTTAATTGCTGGCTTCCCAGTAAAAATAATGTAAACTGTGTTGTAGCAGTTGGAAAGCAAATTGTTTCACACAAGAGCAGAAGTTGGACTGAGCTCCCATAGTGTGTGAGTTATGGTAGTAGGTCTGATAGTTTATGTGAGCTTTCCAATATAAGGGAGAAAGCTGTAAAGAGATGCAAGATTCCATATTCTTGAATGAATAATGTGTCTTGCCTTAAATGCTTAGCGTGAGCTGTATGAGTGCACTGGTTCCATGTGTTTCCACAACTTCTTGAGGTAGAAAACAACTTTTGGTACATGTGTAAATGACAAAGATTGCAATGAATTTCATAAATGTAAAAGAGGTCTTTTTTCTAGTTATGCAAGTCTTGAAGTCTGTGAGGTAGGTGGGCTTTTGACAGTGATTCAGCATGTTGATCAAGTCAGTGCAGGAGCACTTTCTTCAGTTGATGATGTTTTTCCTTGAGTCTGGTATGGCTGAAGAAAAGTCTGTGTTCATTCTTAGTGGGGACTGAAGGCAGAGAAGTGTTCAAAGGGGTGTTTAACGTATCATGTGAAAATCTGTTTTACTGGAATTGCTAGATAATTTCTTTGCTCTGCTACAGAATTGTTTGGAGCTTTTTTTTAATTAAATAAAAGACATCCCTTCCTCCAAAGAGTTTTTATGGGGTTTTTTCCCCCCAGCAGATTTGTTAAACTTTGTGCTTTCGATTGGTAAAATTGGTAATCCCCCTTTCATAGCAGGCCCTTTTTTTTTTTTTTTTTTTTATGAATAAAGGTGTGTGTATGTTTAGATTGGACATGAAGAAAATTTTCTTCATGAAAAGGGTTGTCAGGCATTGGAACAGGCTGCCCAGGGCCATAGTGGTATTACCATCCCTGGAGGTATTTGAATGTCATGTAGATGTGGCACCCGGGGACATGGTTTAATGGTGGACTTAGCAGTGTTAATGTTTGAACTCAATGATCTTGAAGGTCTTTTCCATCTAAATGACTCTGTGATTCTGTTTCCTAGAGGTGAGGAGTTAGGATAGAAGCCTCTGATACAATGCTGATAAAAGTGTTCTTACTAACTCTAAATTGGGACTAGTGTAGTAATGTAGTACAGAATGTAGTGCAGGTCTAGAACCTAAACCTGCAGGTCTAGACCACTGATGTGCTGTTGTCTCCAGTGGAACAACTTAAGGTTTCAGCAAGGAAGATTGAGTGCATGTTCAGAGCAAGAACAAGACTACTGATTTTGTGCAGGTTTCTCTATTGCCTTCTACTCCTGGAAAGGATAAAATGCTTCTGATTTTTTTAAAAGAAAGCATCTTATGAGACCTTAGTGGCTTAGCACTGTAGGCGGAGAGAGAATTAGCTGGTTTAATGTCTTACTACCTTATGCCGTAGAGCATGAATGATTCGGTTAATGCTGCTATAACTCCATAAAGTGAGAGACTACAAATCATACTAGGCTGATAGTAGTTTGGAAGCAGCCAGCATAGCTAGATACTTGCTTCACTGAGTAATTTCTTTGCCCTGGGTGTTGCTCTGGAACTGATGCTTGGTTTCCTTAGTTGGTACTGATCTTGATATATGGCTCCTTAGTGTGATTTTATGGAGCTGAAAATAACATTTTTTCCATACTGCATGCTTAGCCTGATTTTCCTTCCCTTCTTGCCCTGCCCACCAAGTTTGGAAGTTCAGTGTTCTGAAAGTTGCTGAAGGGGAGCACAACTAACTGAACAGAGCCAAGGGATAGAGGTTTCGGTGAAGTGGGTTTTGTTTAAAAAGCAGAAAAAACCTTCAGGTGCCTGTTCTGAAGAAAAGGTAACAATCACTGTAGCACTGGATGTGGAGAGACACCTTTACCAAAGCTCTTCCTTCAGAAAGATGTGTAAAACTTGCTTGAGGAGAAACCAGTTATGTTAGTTCCTAATTGGCATTTATCTGTTCTGTAGGTCTGATTGTTGCCTGCTTGTAGTTGTATTTTAGTGAGCCTTGTGGGTGTGAGACTTTGGCTTTGACTGTTCATGAACTTGCTCACTGAGTGAAGCATAGGGTTGTGTCACCTAGGATTGGATTTCCATTTTGTAATAGCCAAGAAACACGTTCATGTTACTGTGTGCTTTTTCCACAGTGCTTAGTAGGACCTCTGAGAACTTATTTAAGACTTAGGCCTTCATTCTAATAATTCCTTATTAATTTTTAGTCATAAGTGTTAATATCTTAAGTATTTTACTCTGGTTTTCTTTTCCCCCCCAAACAGTTGTGGACATCGGATACCCAAGGAGATGAAGCCGAAGCAGGAGAAGGAGGGGAGAATTAACCAGCCTTCCAACTTCCGTCTGCCTCATTCTGAAATTTAAACAGTAGACCATTTGTCATCCATGCTGTCCCACAAATAGTTTTTGTTTACGATTTGACAGGTTTATGTTACTTCTATTTGGATTTCTATATTTCCCATGTGGTTTTGTTTAATATTAGGGGAATAGAGCCAGTTAACATTTGGGGAATGTTTTCATCTGAGGTGGCCAATATAGGGTTGTGAAATTTTTATACAAGTTTTACATGTTTGGCATAGTACTTTTGGTACATTGTGGCTTCCCACAAGGCCAGTGTAAAAACAGCTTTCTATGTCAGGCAAAGATGACTGCTTGCATATTGGTCTGTCATGATGGAAAAAAGGGATAATCAATGTTGCAGCCACAGGTGTAGTTAGCATGAACATTCAAGCTGGAGCACACATGGCTGTGAATAAACTGATGTCCCATAGATATTGCATGTTAAGTGAACATGTGACATCTGTGGAATATTCCAATCAAGTGTACATCTTTGATTGCAGCTGAAGTGTTCCTTAAGACAGTTTGATAACCCAGTCAGCTTTCTCTAGAGAAGGACAGAGAAACGGTTCACATTCCATTATTTGTAAAGTTACCTGCTGTTGCTTTCATTATTTTTGCTACACATTTTATTTGTATTTAAATGGTTTAAGCAACCTAAGAACAAATGTACAAGTAAAGATGCAGTAAAAATGAATTGCTTGATATTCATAATGACACTGTATATCGAGCACAGCAGTAAAACAAAAACCCATGTATTTAACTTTTTTAGGTTTTTTGCTTTTGTGATTTTTTTTTTTGATACTTGCCTAACATGCATGTGCTGTAAAAATAGTTAACAGGGAAATAACTTGAGATGATGGCTAGCTTTGTTTAATGTCTTATAAAATTTTCATGAACAATCCAAGCATAACTGTTCAGAACATGTGTATTAAGTTGATGTAAGTGGAATAAAAGTTTTATGAATGGACTTTTCAACTACCTTTGGTGTAGATTTCATGTCATCTGTCTTCCCTCACCTTTTAGAGTAATGGCAGTATTACAAATTCAATGTGGAAATATTTTTACTATGGAAAATCTGAATACACACTTAGGCATTTAGGTAATTTCAGGGAAGTTGAGATTTAATGCTTCATTACCTGATTTTAAGGTTACACTAAGTAGTTCAAACTTTTAGATGCCTACGGCCTTCTGACTGAACAGCTGGAACTCTGGACATACCTTAAGAAACATGGATGGTCCCCAGACTTACAGCAAAAGGCACACAAAGTTCTTTAAGGGCTGACCTCTTGGAATAGGTCTATTTATATGGGAACCCGTGTTGTGCTGCTGTTGGCTCTTTAAAGGAGAACTGAGCAGGAGCCTCTGTGCTGTCCAGAAGAGTCAGACACTACAGCTTGGTTTGTGGAAAGGCTCCCCAGAGTGATGAAATAATGATGCTTTGCCTTTCCTCATCCCCAGGGAGGTCTGCACTGATGATATTCACAGAATAACTACAGCATTTGTAGATACCTGGTTTGAAAATGAAATAATTACAGAAAAATTGAGACTAATTTTTAAACAATGTCACATTTCTGTCAAGTAGTGAGTATCTTAGAAAATAATTGAACTGTATTAAAATGTTTGTTATGTAGTCAACATGAGGGAAGGTTGAGTGGCCTTTTTCTTGACTGAGCTACACCTGTAAGCACAGTGTAAGTATCTTCTAGTTTTAGATAATGTTTGTTTAGGTGAAAAGTTACCTCGGTGTTACTGGGTTAATTTGATACCTGGAAGAATAGGATGAACCAACTCACTGAATGTAAACTCCATGGCCAAGCCCTTTTGCAAATGCAGTTGACTTAAGCACGTTACAAGTCTTACTCTTTGCAGATTCACTGTAGCCTTTTTGTTGTATTTAACAAGAAAGTTTAAATACATCATTGCTTTTGGATTGTAATGTTCCATTTCCAGAAGCATCTGAGCCCTTTTTCCTGGTATTAAGCATCAAGATTGGTGGTTAGCATAATCTTCAACCTTTTAAAAGCTAGGTAGGGACACTAGTTGCTGTTCCTAGAATTGAAAGTTTTACAATAGATAATAAAAATTATCATCTGATGAAGAACAGAAAGAAGGGAAGAGTATGGAGGGCAAAGGTTAACGAGGCTTTCTAAGAGCAAGCTTGGTACATCCCTCAGTCACCACTGAAAAAAGTAACAATGACTTCTTTAATACATGAAAGCACTTGTCAAAAGCAAAAAGCAGTATTCAAGTGCATTTACAAAACAAAGGGCTACATTCCAGTCTGGAAGAGAGGCAACTTGGCAGACCGTGACTAAAAAAATTCCTTTGGGGATATTTGATCCACTTTTAGGAAAGGAAAGACCACAGCTCACTCTATAGCAAATGTTGAGTTCTGTCTCTTAAGAGAGGCTTTAATGAAGACATTGCCTGCTTCCCTTACTGAAAGGATTTGACTTTCAACTTGCATGGTTAATGTTTAAATTTCAGCTGTATGAAACAATGTGACCTGAAAAATGCCTTTTTTTTTTTTCCCCCCTTTTTACCTTTATCCAACTGTTCCAGACTGTGTTGAGTAATCATGTTTTGTGAAGTGATTCCATGTACTTGGAGAAATCAAGGTATTCCTGAAATATATAATCAAATGAGTGGAATACAGCAGAAAAAATATATTACCCTTGTGCTTTTAAACACAAATTCTGAAGGTATCTTTACATAGGAGGTCACGGGATGGTGTGGTGAGTTTTGTTTAAGAAAGCCTTCTCTGATCTCAAGACCTAGGCTGATCTTTTAAATACCACAGGAGATTCACCTGAAGTCTTTATTTCCCCCATTCTTCCACTTGAGTGCTCTGCATTATCTGATGATGGGAGGTGTCCTGTGTTGAGCAATGAGCCTGCTCTTACTACAAGCATGTTTTCATGTGTGTTGGGTCCTTGTTCTGAGGTGCAGTGGTCTTGCTCCGCACACAGCACGTACCCGGCCTGCAGAGGCGCCTCCTGCTCTGCTGAGCAGAAAGTGCTTTTGGGGGCCTCAAATGCTTTGAGTGCAGAACTGGCACTGCACACACTGCAGTGCAGAATGCCATTCCTACAGGATCTGCATGGAGCTACAAACAATGGATGGGCGACACAGCTTGAATAGGCCAAACAAGGAGCGGTTGGAAGTGTTCTTCTGCCACAGCCTCATGCCCCTGCTGAAGGGGAAACCTTTCAGGATGACAATGTAGCTATACAGAAGCTTAAAAGATACAAGGTCAAGGTGCTGTGGAAGCAGCCCCTGACAGCCCAGGTAGCACCTGCCTTTTATTTGCCTTTTGCTTTGGAAGGGCAGGTAGCTCAGTTACCTTCTGCTGGTGAGGTGTCTGTGCCGTGGGCAGTATGTAACAGGGTGTGCTTCCTCATTTCCAGCAACTTAAAGCTCAGCAAGAATCCTGGCAGGCTTTNTGGGAGGTGTCCTGTGTTGAGCAATGAGCCTGCTCTTACTACAAGCATGTTTTCATGTGTGTTGGGTCCTTGTTCTGAGGTGCAGTGGTCTTGCTCCGCACACAGCACGTACCCGGCCTGCAGAGGCGCCTCCTGCTCTGCTGAGCAGAAAGTGCTTTTGGGGGCCTCAAATGCTTTGAGTGCAGAACTGGCACTGCACACACTGCAGTGCAGAATGCCATTCCTACAGGATCTGCATGGAGCTACAGACAATGGATGGGTGACACAGCTTGAATAGGCAAAATGAGGGGTTGGGAGTGTTCTTCTGCCACAGCCTCATGCCCCTGCTGAAGGGGAAACCTTTCAGGATGACAATGTAGCTATACAGAAGCTTAAAAGATACAAGGTCAAGGTGCTGTGGAAGCAGCCCCTGACAGCCCAGGTAGCACCTGCCTTTTATTTGCCTTTTGCTTTGGAAGGGCAGGTAGCTCAGTTACCTTCTGCTGGTGAGGTGTCTGTGCCGTGGGCAGTATGTAACAGGGTGTGCTTCCTCATTTCCAGCAACTTAAAGCTCAGCAAGAATCCTGGCAGGCTTTCCAGATTCTGGACAGAGGAGGGAGGGAAGGAAGGAAGGAAGGACAGCAGCACCGTGGATAAGAAAATGTATTGGAAGTCAAGATGCTACCTCTTTTTCCAACTGTCTCTTGGGATTTTGTTTTTATGGTAAGTAGCTTTATTTTCTTCTGAAGGGCAGTTGAAATTTGTGGGAGGATGGGAAACCCCAACCTTTCTGAAAATGGTTACTCAAAGTACCCTTTCAAACAGGAGAAAGTGTTTGCTACTTGTGTGGTTTTAAGGTGCTTCAAAACTCATGTGAGGAACCTGTTGAGGGAACTGTTCTAAACAATTGTTGCCAGCTTGCATTAATCCTGTGAATATAACTGAAAATAATTTTTTGCCTATCCCACCCATGGAAGAATTTGCATTACCTGTGGTAGTAGGAGCTGCTAGTTGTGATGAGTAAGACCCAGGCATGCTTTTTGAGTACTTTAGGTTGCAAACTATTGCTTTATTCTGTAACAAAACTATTTGTCCAAAGGGGTTTTTTCCCATTTTTTTTCTATCCTCTTGTAGCTGGGTCTGAAATAACAGCAACAAAATTTCTAAAACCTACCAAGTGCTAATTGCCATAAAAACTACTTGCTTTTTAAAAAATTCAGAGGTATTCATAATAGGAGATGACTTCAATATGAATCCAGATAATTAAGCTCAATTCAGTGTTCTTTACATTGTGCTCTGCTGTCCCCAAGCTCTGCTTTTGACAGATGAGTGACAGAAAAGTGCTCTGAAGACTTTCTGTCCTGTGTAATTCAGTTTCCAGCTGAAAGCAGAAAAGCTGAGGCAGCTCTCCTGGTTTGGTCTCGGGGTTGGTGTGATTTTGCTTGGAGTCAGCACTTTGCATTATCACTCGTTCTTTGAGTGGAGGGTCAAATTATCTCCTCAGCAAGGCTGAATTGTAGCTTCAGTAGATGCAAAGCACATCCATCTTTATCTGGGTGCTTGAAGCAGAATGAACTATTTTGGAAGTGTAGATTTGCTTTGCAGATGAGCAGGGACATGAGGGGTATTAGTCATCCCATTAGCACTGGCTGGTGCAGGAGGACTCCTGGATCCTGGGGTGAGGCCATAACAAGGCATCCCTTATCTCCACCATCTAGATGAGGGATGCACCTGCTGGTTTTCCAGCAAGCTAACAGTTATTAGCAATGAAATACATACAGGGTAGAGCCAAGTTAATCATGCTACATGCCAAATTGCTTTTTTAGAACTAGAGAGAAAGTGACAACTTCAGATTATGTTCCCAGGTAAAATACAGCAACAATTATGGCTTGGAAGTGGGAGTTCTTAGGGGTTTTGGAAGTTCACTGTGCAAGCCATGCAGTTTTTCTTGGCCTCTCAGGAACCTGTATTTTTGGAACATCCAAGGCTCCTGTAGTGAGCAGGGCAGTTTTAGATACATTTGGAGAACTTTCTGGTAGAGCTGTTCTGCAGAAAATTATTTTTTACAGAAACTTTCTAAGGCAGCTGCTCAGATGGTTGCTTTGCCCTCCTGGCAAAGCCTCTGAACGTTACCAGACTGTAGTGGATGAAAGTAGCCTTGAAGGAAGCTGAAACACATAAAGCCTCCCTAACTCAGCTTCTTGATGGAAGATCTGAATGCTGTAATTCATTGCAGACCCATTCCTCCTGACTGGGAGGAAGAAGGCAAAAAGAAAAAGTTTCAAGGACAGAACTTCAAATATGTCATGCCCTGGATTACATGTCTGGGGCTTGTTGTTAAAAGGGATTGGAAGAAAATAAGCATTTTTAATCACAGACTACCTTCCCTTTGTTTTGTTCTTTCTTAGGGTGAGTGTCTTTTATAGTGGGTTTTTTTCTTACTAGAGATGTGCTTCTCTGAAGCAACTTAGCAATTTATTTTTGTTGACCAGACATTTCTTGCCTGACAAGAATTGGTTTGGGTGGGAGGGATTACTCCCTTACTGTTTGGTAGTTCTGTGTTCTTTTTTCTTGCTTTTAATCCTGATCCCTCCTATAAACTGTGCTGTAGTGCTTTAAAGCTGGAGCACTTAATCAGGAATCTACATTTTTGGTGAGTAAAGTGGTATCTGCATATTGGAAACATTCATTGACAGTGCCATTTTGCTGTAAATTAGTGTGCCAGCTACATAAAATCTAAATATCATACACCTGAGCTGCCATCCCAGCAGGCTGGCACACATGTGTGGACCCCAGGTGATGTGAGGGGCAGACAACAGCTTGTCAACACGTGTGAATTTGCAAAGCCAAATCCCAAGCTGCTGAATTTTTTAGGTTCCTTAAAGAGGAAAGAGTTGTTTAAATATAAATCCTTATCACAGGAGAATATCCTTATTCTTAGATTATTGTCAAACTTAATCCCATCAGATTACTTCTTTGCATCTAAGTTTGGTCATTTTATTTCTTACATTTCAAAAGTAATACTTGGAAATGTTTTCCTCTGGATTAACACTTTCTGCTGCTGGATAGCCACACAGTGAGAAGAGAGGAAGACCAATCCCCCCAACCTTGTGCTGTGGAACCTGGTGCTTGTTGCATTGCACTGTTTTCTAAGAGGCTCATTTCAGTTTAACCTTCTGGGATGGGGTATTTAAGCTGTTCTACTGTTAATGCTAAGCTATTTAGCATCAGCATGTCTAATTCCAACTCCTACTGCCAAAAGGAACCAGAGAACCCTTCTAGGTCAGTGAAGTTGTCTCTGGATTGCCAGCAAGTGGCATTTCATGAATGGGCATTTTTCTCAGCAGATGCACTGTTGCTTAATGTGTCCCGGGGTTACTAGAGGGGACAGCAGGAAGTTCTGTAGAGAAAACACTGATCTTTGGCAAAACACCTGTGAGTGTGTTTCGAGACCTGGCAGCATTTCTGTAGATGACTTCACGGTTCTATTCAAGGTAGAGGAAGGTTAACTCCTCAGTCTTATAGCTCTCACTCAGGTCTCTCACTTATAGGTCTCACCCAGGTTCGATGATTTCAGGTGTTGCAGTGTGAATCCAGACCATTCACATCCACGTTCTCATTCTGCCATGTGTCGATGAGCAGTGATCATGGAGGGGTGACAGGCTCTTACACTAGAGCGAAAAAGTACTGAAGCAAAGTGCCTACCCTTTTATAGCACAAAACAGAAGTGTAGGTCTATTACCTAGAGCAGCAAATATCAGCAAGTAGCAATTTCCTCCTCCAAGATGAAGCAGGTTGACAGTCATTCTGCAATTTTAGCATAGCTTGACCTGCCAAGGCATAAGGATGGGTTTTGCTTCCTGCTGTCCATCAGTAGTATTACAGAAGTCTAACTTTTGTATAGCAAATTTTGTGGACTGTCCATCTTTTCCCCATCTATTTTGTCAGGCTTGAAATTCGTTGTGTGCTAAAGCCCCAACAAAACAGCAGGTTGCACAGCTGGGTTATAGAAACAGCTTATGTTTAAATGTTTGGGAAAATAAGTCTGTGGTGTTATGAATTTGGGAAGATAAATAGGTTTTTTACAAAGAATGCAAGCAGGCACTTTGGTGAGAAAATGCTGACAGCAAGACTAAAACAAAAGGAAGTAAGAAGACATGCTGAGAGAGATAGGGAAGCGAGGCAGCAAGAGTCCAACCTCAAAGCACGTAGGAGATTACACCCAACTTCTGAGCTGGCCCTCTGAGCTGGGACAGTTCAAGTAGCATGTGCAGTGGGACCCTGCCATGTTGTAGGACTGGGAGGTGTTCCACGTACTGTTCACGTGTGGGCTTGACACACGAGAATTTTTAGATGGAACATGACCTAGAAAAATGCTTGGGACTTATTGCTTGGGATCAGTTCATTAAATGTGACCTTCAGAGAGAAGCAGAGATAATTTGTGTCTTTTTTTATTTTTTCCCTGCCTTTGTCTAAATTAAGACTTTAAGAATGTATTAGGCTTATGTTACTGACAAATCTGTGATGAAATGTTGATGAAAATCTGGTTTTGGTTGTACTGCTATCCCCAGTAGAAATTCAGGACATAGTTAAGGTCCTAGGGGAGCCTGTAAAATGACGTCATCATGAGAATGAAGATACCAAATGCTGCACAGATGAGAGTTTTAAAGGGAGTGCCTTACTGATTTTGAGTTTTCTTTACTAAAAAAACTGTCAGTGCCTGATGAGTGCTGGACATGTCATCACAGACTCAACAGTCTCTCCTTTTCCATTACTGCAAAAGCTCAAAATTGTTACCCTGGTTGATCAGCAAAGGGAGTTTTTGCTTCAGTGACTGTTACAGTGATAAAATATGCACCAGAAACAATTCTTCCTTGCTCTGAAGAGGATGGAAGGCCCAAGGTTTTGAATAGGCTTGAAAAATAAAATGAAAATCAGACTTGACATTCCCAGTTGCAGCGTGTGCAAGCCAAGAACAATCTCCAGCCATCATATGGGAGCTACCTGCCTGCTGCCCACCTGGCTGCATCCCAGCTGCTTTCCCCAGCTCCTGCTGTCAGAGCAACTGCCATGATAGACAAACTGCCTAAGGAAGCCCTGGGGCTTCCCAGGAGTATCAGCTGATTGGGAGAGAAGTGTGGAGTTAGGAAAGCAGAAAGTGATGGATTTTCAAGAAGAGGAAGGAAACAGCTCTGATGGCTGGGGTACAGTGGAGAGTTTTCCTACGGTGGAATAAGCTTAATAATAGTGAGAAAAAAATCTCCAAAGAAGTCCCTCATTAAATATTTTTGTGGTATCTCATGTTCCAAACCCATGGAAATGTAAAAGATGGATCCAAGATGCTTTCTAGTCAAACTGGTCTTAATTAGAAAAAATCCCTGAAAGTCAGGTAAAAGGCTAAAACTGATGCCTAGATGACCATTTGGTGGTGTCAGAAAATATACGTGTGGAAGTGGAGAGTGGCTTCTAAGGATCACAGTGGTGAAATTTTCAATGAATTTGCAGCCTCCCCAGTCTGTGCCTCATACCTCTGAAGAGCCACAGTGATTCATGAGTCACCTTCTTCTTTATCCGACTAATATCTTGGGATTGATAACAAAGGGAAGAGAAAAATAAGTTACTGTGCTGTGCCAACAAGTTGCCTTAAGAGGAAACTTTACTCAGACTAAAAAAAAATCTGGATTTTCTATCTTTGAGTTTCAATGTTTTTCTTCCCTTTCTTCTGGTAATACTGTATACATAGTATTTTGTTGCAAAATGATAACAAATCTTCTTGCCTGAAACAGTTCAAGAGCTCATTCTCTTGATTCTGTACCTGACCCTAAGCTGTGCTGCTTTCCTGTCTCCATTAGCACCTCAACTGGCCATGGCCTTGTTCAGCACCTGCTGCTGCCCACGGAAGTGCTCCAAGGGCTGCATCCCTGTCTATGACTTGCTTCTCTGAAACACAGAGCAAATTTCAGCAAACCCATAAAGTCCCCTTCCCAGCAGGCTGGCACGGTGGAACACCCGGGTCATTTTTGCAAATTAGTCAGTTAAGGCATTATGGTCATTAAAGCTTTGGAACATGAACATCCCGGCTGATGGTGTGAATGACAAAGCAACCAGGGGAATGGAGAGCCAGCTCTCAGCTGTCGGGAGAGTGTAAGTTTATGGCCATTGTTGTCATTAGTGATACAATATTCCAAAATGGTTCCCCAGGAATTCAGTTTGTTTGAACCTGGGATGATGATGTGACCAACCTCCTTCCCCTGCCTGTCAGCTCTTCCCTCACTGGGGAGGGCATTGCAAGGGACAAACCTGCAAGGAGCTGGAGATTCCCTGCAGGTGTCCAGTGCAGACTGGTGATGGCAGAGGCCACCCATTAAAGGCCAGCCAAGGGGGCCCTCTTTCTCTCTGTTCTGCAGTCACACTGTTTGTCACTGGTGCTCTCCAGGTTTTGTGGGCTGATAATAAGAAATTACATTTTCCTGGAAGGATAATAAAGAAGCCCAAACTCTCTCTGTCCCGAAAAGCTGTCCCTAAAGGTCACACCTGAGACATTGGCAGAGAAATTCAAGGTGGCTGACTACTTTACTCCTGCTCCTGTTCCCTGGCTAAAGAATGGAATGCAGTCTGCAGGGCTGCCAGGTTTTACTTAAATTCATATAAGAGATCTTTTAATTGAAATGTTTTATTAAAATGTTTATTATTCAAACAAGAAATTTCATGATGTGGTTAAACCTTAAACAAAATCACCGATATTTTTGAGTAAGGGTAAGCTGAATTTGGAGCAGACTTCATGCCACATACTGAGCAAAAGCTACATCACACTCCCTAACAAGGTTCCTGGAACAAATTAAGTATCCTTCACAAGAACATGAGATGTCCAAGAGGGATGAGCCACATGACCTTCTCTTGATTCAAGAAATGTCTATTATGCTCTAATGATACGTTTTTCTTTTACTTGCAAGCCCTACAGAATGGACTCTGATAGAATTTTTTGTGACAAGATCCTCTTGAATTACGTGGCATGTGTTTAAAGTTTCCAGTTGTGTCACAGGCTGAAACTCCTTATGCTAAGACCATATGCATCTGATGATAAAACACAAAACCCCCCCAAAACAACAGATCAAGAAGCTATCAGATACTCTAATGTAATTTCAGTGGTGTATTACAGCAAGAAGTAATATCTGGCTTTCAAAAAATGAAAATGTTGCTTATGTTGCTGGTGGAAACCTGAGTATTTTTGTAGTTACTTAAGAGCTGCTGCTGAAAGTATCTGACACCCACCTTCAGCTGCATCTCTATGGAGAGCCTGAGGATGCTGGGCAGAAGTCTGACTGTTCTGTGGCTGCAGAAGGAGCACTGAGAGAAGGGTGTATTGCTTCTTAGAATTGCCAGAAGATGCAGGATTATTTGAGAGAAAAGGGGAAATCTCTCAGGAGATGTTTGTGCTGTTGATAATGGCAGCAAATGCTGTGCTGGGCTCTACAAACACATGTCCATGCACAGCAAACACATGCCCTGGGGGTTTATGCTCTCAGCTGTTGTTCAGTGCATCTGTAGAATCTGTAGTAAATAATGAACTCCAGCTCTTTTAGAAAAGCAACAACATGTTTTCTGTCCAGAATATCTGTAATCTTTGGTTTTACCATGCTTATTAGGACAGCATCATTTTCTCTCTCATGACAGCAAGTGTCTAGTGTGGCAGGTCATGTACTAGAAAGATGTCATGCTCCCCAGTTTCAACATCACATCCAGCCTAATGGAGCATTTTTGAGCCCAGAGACCCCTGGACAGTATCCTCAGCATCAAACCATAAAAGAGGCCATGGTGCCAAATTGTAAAGCATCTAACCTTTGGACTTGATACTGTAGATGGAGAAAGCAGAGTGTCCCCCCACCTGCCACCAGGAGCAGGCTTCAATGTGCAGGGTGGTAAAGGTCCTTGTGGCCCCCCCTAAAGTCAACACAAAAGAACAAAAGAATCCTTTACCTGGGTGACTAACTCTGTTTGGAACAGACGCAGGGATTTCCTGGAGGTGCCCTTCTCTCCTTTGGTAGGCAAGTGAACCCATGTTTTTGATGAAGTCAGAGGAGCTGCCCCTCTGTGCCTGACACATGCCTGTTCTGTTTCCTGTGTGCAGCCTTGTCCACTGCCCTTTGTCCCCATGCCACTGCCAGGCTCCATGTGTTTAAAGGTCCCTGTCCCTGGGAGCAGGCAGCTCTGGCAGCACTCAAAGCTGGTGTGAGTGAGGAGCTCCCATAAAGGGCACCCTCTTCATGGCTGGATATGACAGTCTGAGGAGCAGGAAGATTCCTAACCCTGTTGTTCTTATAACAAGTTCCCTTGCTGCCAAGTGGTGGGGAAAGCAGCTCCTGCAAAACCCTCCACTTTTCTCTCAGTTCTATACTTACATGGCTGGGGTAGGAAGGCAGCAGAGCAGGGCAGCCCTGTGCCTGCAGAGGGGGGAGCTGGGAACCCCAGGGCCTCAAAAAGCTGTTTCTTGCCAAAATCATACTCTCTGAATAAACAGAGGAGCTGTGCAGATAATAAACCTTCTATGTTTCAAACTGCCACACGTGCAAAGCCAAATGCTGCAGAGAGTAAGTATTCAAGCAGAAAAAGCATTTGGAAGATCTGCAAATGGGCCCTAGGCATGTTTTTCTTATTAATTCAAAGCTGTCTGCAGTATGTTGATGCTACCTGCACAGAGTGGTGCATGTTAAGACACTGATCTCCTCTCCCCTGCGAAGCAAAAGCAGCTGTGGTCCTCCTGTGCAGCCGCCCATCGGAGCAGGGACAGGCCAGGAACAGAGACTGATCCTTGCTGCTGTGATGTGCCCCATCCCCAGTGGGGAATTGGCTGTTTCTGAAATCACTAGGGGCCTTGCTGCTGTCTTTCAGAGAAAGTGGATTGGAAGCTTGACAAGGCAGAAAGCTCATGCTGCACTTGGAGAGCAAAAGCATTGTAGTTTACCCTGGAGGGAAAGATTTACAGCTCTGCTGTGTTTCTTTCTCAGGAGGACTGGGCTGTCCTACGCACCTCTTTGTATGGTTTCACAATCAGAAAGCTGATGCAGCTGAAAACCAAGCTGCATTTTCTTTCTACTGGATGGGGCCCCTGATCACCAACACACAAAGACACCAGTGTCAGCAGCAAGAGAGTGTGGGACCACCCTTTCTGATCACAGCCCATTAGGAAACCACAACCTTCATGCAGAAAGCTTGAGCCTGCAGACTTGCACCAGCCACATGCAGTAGTCAGCTTCTCCATCGCATGGAGCAAAGGTGTATTTTGTGTGAGCACTTATGACCTAAACTGGGCTGGTTCATCCATGAGTCACTCCTGTGTGAAGTAGAGGTCACACAGTGCTGGATCCTTCCCTGCACACTCCCTACTCCTGTATAGGATATAAATAGTTATTAAGCTTAAAAATATTTACAGTTTTTTCTATACCTGAAAAGAAACTAGGTTAGGGAGTAAAAAAGCACTTTTCTTTATCTAGCTTTCCCCTAAGGAGCGAGGAAGGTGAACTTTCTGTTTATAGACAATACATATAAAGGGTTTTCATCAGTGAATGTATCTCATCCTTGTGTTGCATTGTTACTTGATGAAAACAACGTGCTGGTGAGATCTCTTAATGTTTGCCACAGGATTATGGTTTTAGGGGCATGCCGAGATAACCAGGATGAGCTGGAGACACAGGCCATGCAGGGTTTTTACGGAGACAACCAATATGTTGTATCAGACCAAGTTTAGACTGCAAATGTTGGGCACAATGTTTCTTATTGCATTTTCACTTGAGAATCTCTCCACAGTACATGGCTAGGATCCAGGGTGAATAAACTGAATTTTACAGTTTCTAGCATTTGCTGTCTCCTAACAGCTCAGTTGGAGGAGAGGGGATGGGAAAGGGAAAGTGAGGAATTAATTCAGTTTCCATTGCCCTGTGATGTTTTTTCTTAAAACACTTCACCCACCACAACCCTACTGCAGTGCTCCAGACTCTAGCACCTCTTCCAGAAACAATATAGGACTGTTCCCGCTTGCCCTGGTCGCTCCCCAAAACTCTGGCGTTGCCAGCAGTTGCCTGCAACTGGGGGTGTTGCTGCTTGTCAAGATGAACCATGGTAACTGGAGAAAAGAAAGTAGTCTCTGGGGGTTCTTAATATTCCTGAATTCCTGAAGTGTATGTGCAGTAAGATATAAAAAGCCAACATCATTTTGCATTTTAATAAGTCCTTTGGAGAAGAACTATGATTTCCTGAATCAAGAAGACTGGCGACAGCTGCTGAATCAATGTCAATATGGCAAAATTTAGAGGCACCCCTCACCTGAGATCAAAAGACAGTCCGCAAAATCGCCTTTGAAAACATGCTGCTGGAAGGAACGTACAATCCAGACTTTGTTTTTCATTCTTTATAAACGTAATCATACAGCAGCTTCAACAGCTGATGTTAGGATTGCAGCTGCTTGGCCGATGCCACACTGAGCTGCTGTGACTTTGGACAAGAGCCACTCGAAGTAGCACTGTCGTGGCTGGTACCTGCAGGAGGCACGAGGAAGGGCCACCTTTCCTGTCCAGCTGTTTCTGTAGCAGAGGTGAGTGTTCCAGCTTCCACAGCCCCTCCTCTCCTCTCAGCAGCTGTCAGCCACCAGACTCCCTCCAAGACACCGGTGGGGAGGATGTTCCTGTGCTGAGCCTGTGGCAGAGGCACAGGGAAGCTGCCACAGGGCTCTCCTTCACTGGCAAGGACAGTGGTTGTCTTCCCACACCAAGGATTACTGAAATGGCCACGCTTATGCTGGAATTAAATTTGGGTATTAGCAATAACTTCCACTGCTGAAAAGGAGATCATGAGAACATCCGAAGTTGTCTTTTGTGCAAGCTTAAAACTACCCTGTCTGGGATGTGATGAATACTGCTCACAAAGACTCAGGCGACCACCCAGGAGTTAATATGATTAAGATCATTTATTCCTTTTGTAATTCTGAGGAAGCTTTCAGGTTCATCAAGTGAGCGGCTTCTGTTCCTTTTGTCCTAAGATGGGTACACCTACTAGAGCTCACTGCATGTCAGTTTGGAAAAACACATTTTCTGAACCTTATTTATATGAAAAAAATCCAGATTGTTATAACCATTTCTATTCACATCAAAAGCATTTTTAATTTGCAAGCATTTCTTTGTTATTTCCTGCTTAGATTTCGCTACTGAATCACAGCTGCTGAGAGGGATGCTGGCATATTGCTCAGCTTTCCCACCCACCCCTGCTGAACCAATGGAGTTTCCATTCCTGCACAGGGATTTCAGGTCTGCCACCAGCAGTCCAGAGACACACACATGCTCAAGATGGCCCCTGGACCATCCAGGCTGAAAGCTTCAACCCCTGGAGAGTCAGGGAATGCTGGGGGATCCGGTGTCCCATCATTTCTTTGCAGAGGTGTCCCCATACGTGTGTGGGGTGACCATCCCTTCTGGCCCACTATAAGCACCAATGACTGGAGGTGAGAGACAGACACCAAAGTCTCAGCAGGCAGCCAGGAGGAACAAGAGCTGACAGCACCCAAGTCCTGCTGAAGTGCAGCTTTCCTGGCAGCATGCAGTCTCCTGTGTGTGCTGGGCATCGATGCACCCGGGCAGAGGTGGCAGGAGAGGTGCTGCTGGCAGGGGATGCCAGCCTGAACACTGCCCTGCGTGAGACAACTTGATGCTGAGTGCTGAGCTGCTGGGATGGGGCCTGGCCTTAGACCTGTACAAACGAGAGACAAGAAGCACCTTTTAAAGCAGGAACTTGCTCCGGCTGGCCCTGGGAAGGACATGGAAATGTGGCTGCTGCGCCTCACCTGCAGAGCTGAGCTGCAGTGAAACAGGACACAGCCACGGTGCACAGATACAGGTGCCACTGCAAGACAGTGGAGTGGCATCTGGCCTGGCAACGTGATTCCCACAATTCACTGTGGGGGAGGTTCTGGGCCGCTTTTTCTTACTCTGCCCGTAGTGTACTTGTTCGCAGTTGCATCTCTGTGAAGACCCTGCAGTCAGTCACACGAGATGTTACATAAATCAGTTACTAATTTCTTCAGTGACTGAAATACCAGCCAGCCCCCAGAATGGCTCAGCTAAAGAAGCAAACGTGGCGGGGGTGAGAGAAGGGGACAAGAAACCCCCGCACGAGCCTGGCAGAACGTGGGGTGCAGGCAGCAGTGGAGGCTGAGCTGAGAACAGGGTTTCCACCTGCCCAGGGCTTGTCAGTAGAAGGAAAAATTAACCCATTCAGCATGTTTTAAGTCCAGCTATGAGCCCGCAGGGCACTGAGCAGCCAGGTTGATGCCAAGCCACTCCCTGCACCAATGGGCTGCTCTCCTCCCTCATGCCCAGTGAAGCCCCTTTGGCTCTTGCTGCAGTGACCAGAAAAACTTTTCGGTCGTTCAGATCCAAGCAAGGATCCAAGGCTGCAACCTGCCCGGGCAGACGCAATGCCATCCCCTGCCCCTGGGGAGGAACAACCCGAGGGACCAGCACAGACTGGGGCCAGATGGCTGAGAAGCACAGGGCTACTTAGAGAGGCCTTCTGCACCCCTCTGTTCTCTCTTTCTTAAATAATTTGTTTTATAAACACATTAGTTTCTTGGCTGATGCCCTCACCCATTTGGATGTTGCTGTGCACTGCAGTCCTCAGCAATGCCCTATGCCAGGAGGCTGCTCCCAGTGAGCATGGGGTGTCAGCATGGCTGGGGCTTGGAGCTGGCAGACTCAGCCCCTGCCTGTGTGGTGAAAGAAGTTGGACTCAGTGAGCTGCGGATGTGGGATGATGAGGCTTCAGCAGCCCACAGAAGCTGAGCCAGAGTCTCTTGGATGGCTGTACCTCCCTGCCAGAAGTCATCCACTTGTGCTTGGAGCCTTGTGCTGTCCTCATCCCTGCTGGGTCTGTGCCTGGCCTGAGTAGGAGAATGGGGAAATTTTGCCAAGGGTCCCGTCCAACCCACATAGACCTGTGACAGCCTGCCAAGGGTTCTCCTGGGTGCCTGCAGCATCAGAGACTGGCTAATCACTGAGTAATCATACGGGCTAATTACAGGGTTACTTTTGCCATCCACAATAAAGTGCTACCTCATAATTAAAAATAAAGAGAATGGCAATCCTAATTATCAGGCTTTCATTAGGCTGAGGCACACACGGCACTGCAAGGACTGTTCTTGTGACTTGCTCTCAGTCCCCACCCACTCCTGCTCATTATGCTCCCGGGGAAGCCTAGGGCAATCTCTCCCACTGAAAACAGAGGGTGAGATGACCATCTCCACCTAGATCTCACCACGCAGATCAGAGGATCAAGAAGAACCTGCCCTTGAGCATCCCTCAAACTTCAATGCCTGCTGCAATCCAACCTGCAGGCTGCTGCTGACGCTCAATTCTCAGTCACCTTAGCAGCTCATGCATTGCAGTGTTAACCATAAATTACACTATGTTCCGTGTGTTCACATTCACATGGAAGATAATCATAGTCTGGTATGTCTTTGTGCTTAAAATACTGTAGCAAATACACTGTGTTGTTCTTTCCAGGTTTCCCAAGCAGCCTTAACCTGGCACACTGGGGAAGGAAGGGCTGTGCAGGGCTGTCTCAGGCTGCCTCTGCCGAGGTGCTGGGTATGGGCAACTTCTGCTGGAGGTAGGAGGGATTACAGCCACTGTGTCTCAGAGCTCACTGGCAGCTCTAAGTTTTGCTCCCACTAATAATGATGTGACAAAATATTGTGTTAAAATAAGTAAGTACTTCTGTGCTGTTTATAAGGTAGCGTAGAAGAGATAACAGGTTATTCCTTTCAGCAAATGCTGAACTCACCTTAAGATCCCCCCATTACAGGAAAGACACTTCCACAAGGTCTGTCTCTGCCGTTTCCTTGCAAAATAAGACTTTAGCCAAGGGCCTAAGGGCCACAGCTGCACTCAAGGCTTGGGGTGTGAAGGATAAATATTTGGCTCTCAGAGGTGTCTCAGTCTCGGCAGGCAGTGGATTTGCCCATATTCCTTCATGACTCTCTTCAGGAGTGCAGTCAGGTCCCATTCACCCATGCAGCCAGCACCTTCCTCCAGCAATGCCGTCAATGTCAACTGGACAAAACACAGCAGAGTTTCCTGCCAAATAGAAGTGCATCCCAGCTCTTAGTCTATAAGGAAGTGGATCTGATACATCCCAACAAATGGGACCAGACCTGCAGAGGCAACTTGGATTTGGGAGCTGGGCTGAGGACCTGAGCTTGGAGTAACCCCTGTGGTTTTGCACTGCAGACAGGCACCTCTGGGGGCTGTTTGCATTGCAGCATTGAAAACAACTGACCAAACCTGGGGCTGCAGCACTGCCTTTGCCACTCTGTGAGTCAGCATGCTGAAAACCAGGAATCAAAGTGATAAAGTATAAATGTCTGAGAACCAGGGAGAAATTAGATATGTCCCAAAGGCAGCCCTGTGAGCTGCCTGCAAGCTGCAAGCCCATGGGGAGACTGTGCCTCACTGACCCTAGCCCTCTGCCCCTCCTCCCCATTCCTTCCTCCCCCCTGCCCAGCCATGATGCTTTCATGCTTACTCTCTACTTAAAAGTGGCCAGGAACAGCTTACCCCATGTGTCTGAGGCTATCACTTAGAAGCACCCTGACCTGAACCACCCTCTGCTCTGCTATTCAGTGTGCAGGGATATGTTATCTGAACCAGCTTTCCTCTTCCTCCTGGTTAATCAGTGCTAATTGATTAATTGGGGCTCACCCCCCTCCCCTTAGCATCACTCTTGATGGAGCACATGTATTTTCTTTCAGAAAGCTGTCATCATCCTTTGGAAAATAGCCAGGTACATTCCCCAGCATGACAAGAAATCACCACGTGAGAGATGGGCAGCCATGTGCCTGCCCATTACTCCAACACCTCTGCCTGGAGCGGGACCAACAGTGACGTGCCCAAGTGCTGCTCAGCCGTGAGCACCATGTGCTGTCAAGGGCCTTGAAACGCTCCTCCCCAGCCTCGCCCCACATTGAGACCTCTCAGTGCATTGAGCAGGTATTATCCAGGCCACGTTTTTCCATCATCCTTCACCTGGGGGGTGCAAGGGATTGGGAGAACAAAAAGGGCGCGGAGACTCGGTATATTTAGCAGGGGTTGGAGGTAGCACTGGGGAGATCAGTCAACTGCCCCGGAAAAGGGACAGGGCGGGGCCGGAGGGGAGAGGGGAAGGAAACGGTGGTTTTCAGCAGCAGTGCCGGAACCTCCCGGGGGCCACGTCATCTTGCTGAAAAAGACCTCGTGCTGGGAAAGGTAAAAATTGACTCGGGGGTTATTTAGTCACTGTCCGCAAGATGGTAGTGGGATTGCGAGCATGAACATGGTGATCACCCAGCACCCGGAGCGCAGTGCTTGGGGGACGGGCTGCCTTTGCTCCCACACACCTCATTCCATCTCATCCCCAGCAGTGTGGTACGGGGGACATGCAGCTGGTGGCCCTCGAAAGGCAGCTCCAGCCAGCCAGGAACCGTGGTTGAGCTTTCCTCGCCTGCCACAGCAGCGGCAATGCCAGCCTGTCCTCTGCCTGCACCCAGCCTAAGTCGGGCCCCGGGGCACAGCTGCCCTGCACAGCACTGTCAGCCTGCAGAGAGAGGGGCTGTGCCCTGGGGACATGCCTGGGGGATGGACTCCGGGCTGGTGGGAGCAGGCTGAGGCTTTTTGATTCAGTTATTCCTATCCAACTGGGTGTTATCTTGAACATTCCTCCAGGGCACCACGTGGTTTAGAGGTGAAGCTGTCCTTGAGAGCCACCGTTTTACAGAAAGAAAAGGTACTCCTCACCCTGTGCCACAAGAAGGGGGATGGTAGGAGATCCAAGGGACCTAAGCTTTCCCTGGGCAGAGGAGCAGCAGTGCCAGGAAAATAAAGCGAGTTAAAAGGCACAGTGGCATCCTTCCTTTTGCCACTGTGGCAGTTTGGAGATCAGCAGTTCAGGACAGCCTTCCTTCTGCTGTTACTTGCTTTCTAAAATCTCTGAAGGGTGTGAAGCATCAGGGAGGAAGCCAGGGGAGCACTGACCTAGGATCTGTGTTGCATGGATTCGTTGCTCACAGAACAGGGATGGCAATTAACTGTTTAAAAAGTGGAGGCTGAAGGAGAGCTCAAGTAAGGAGCAATCAGCTTTTTCACAGAAAAATAAGCTGCTCGGATTGCTGTGGTCACCTAGATGTGTGGCATCACAGGACAAGTTAGGAGAGACAGCTTTCTTAACCTCCCTTTTAAGTCACACACCCCAAATGTGGCTTTCCACCCCACATTGTTTTGAGGGGATAAGGTGCTCAGGTCTTTAGGGAGGATTCTGCAGCTGCTGGGAGAAAGGACCCCTAAGGATGTAGACTTGTAACCAGCACCTTGAATTCAGTCTGTCAAATAAACATCAGTTAGATCTTGCTCTGACTTCTGATAAGTGATAGTCATTCACTTATCTGAGGGAATTTCAGACAGGCCTGCTGATGGGCGTACATGCACCTGCAGAGCAGCTCTCAACCCTCCTGCTACAGGCAATGGCAAAGAGCCACTCAGAGAGGGCTCTCAAAGTACACTTGGAAAAGTTAATTAATATAAAGGATATGAAAGCTATTACCCAAAAAAACCACCAAGTTGCTTTTTGATTCTTTCATTATTAATTATTATTAATAATTAAATATCCTTGGTTTACATATTCAGGACACCTCCAGACAGGTTCCTGCCCCAAAGGAGTAGTTGTACAGGGGAAATAAGAGAGGTGTCCAGACCCATACAGCTTGAACTTTGGGGAAAACTGAGCCCATTTTCCCACATTCAGTCCTGAGGTACAGTGAAGTGGAAACCAGCAGCAAATTTTGGACATGAATCAGATGTTTCCAGAAACATACACAATTTTTGAGATGCCAGCTTCTGGATCAATCCCACTTGTAATTTATAGTTCTCCTTTTCAAAAAGAAGGCAGGAAGTGTTAGTTAGCCATAAAGCTGTTGCACCAGCCTTCTGTAAGTGGTATCATAGAACTACAATTTTCCGTTCAGCTCTCCAGGCAAGCTCCTGCATATAGGATCTCATTCCCTCATGGATTGTTACTGGATTTCAGAGAAATGGTTTGATCTCTGTTGCTGTCAGAGAAACTGACAGTGACTAGACAGGTCCACCTGGAAGGCTCTGTCACACCATACACCAAGCACTCCAGCCTTGGTCCAGCAAAGTGACAATAAAGCACATGAAGATTCCCACAAAAGTCAGCGTAAGCAGCCAGAACCCTCCAGATCAGGCCACCAGCAACTCATAAAGGAGGAGCCATCAAGTGGCAAATACTGCCATCTCTGGAAATGGTTCTTCAGATGGATGAAGTGGTGAGTCACAGTCTATACACCTCTGGTCTGTGACACCGGTTTTCACTGCAGACATTTTAAGTTGCTCCATTATGTGCCTCACCCTTCTTATTTATAGAAATTAGTGAGGCATTTCATTAAAAAAAAAGGCTTCCTATGAAAGGAAACAATGACAAAGCAAGACATATCAGTGGTAAAAAAAAAATACAGCTACCCTAGCAGAACAGCTATCCTATTATCTCATCCACGTGACACAGGCAGGAGAAATTATAAATAGCAGCAGCAGTAGTGCCTGGGAGTTGCATCTTGGCACTAGTGCCTATGGCCAGCTCTTCCTGGCTCCTGTTCAGAGTGATGTAGGAGGGCAGGGCATGGCAGAAAATCCCCAGCAGCCCTCTGACCCCCTGCTCAGGCAGGGCAGGCCCCAAGCAGAGCACTCTCTGGGGACACAGCAGGCAGGCTACCACTGACACTTGATCCTGGTCAAAACAGCAGCAGAGAACAAGCCTCTTCTTTTAGGAAACACAGTTTTTGCTGGTGCAACTACCTGAAAGACACAGGGGAAGAGCCTGGAGATGGTCATTGTTTTTAACTGTTTTCCTGACACTTGAGATTATTATATATAGTGTAGCTTGGCTATGATAATCGCTGTTCACAGCAGGGACAAAGCCTTTGTGCCACTACTACCATATTGGACTAAAGAATGGCCATAGGAGAGCCAGAGGACCCTCCGTGGTCTGGCTCTCACACCAGAGCTGGGAATGGAGGATGCCATGTATTCATTCCTCTTGGGACTGCTGCATTAAGGGTGTGACTGTGTTCACGGAAGACAGTGAAGGAAACAGCCTGAGCAGCATTCTATCACTTGTGTATTTTCTCAAAGGTGTTGGGAGACATGGATGTATATGAGCCCTTCATTGCAAGACCCTGATGATAAGGGACAGACACAGACTCAGCTCAGTATTCCAGAGTGGTTGCAATGGGTTCCCACCTTCTTTTGGGTTTCAGACTTGAAACATTGCTGGTGGCACAAGCAACACATCAGTTACAACTGATGGACAGCAATTTGGGAGCTTTGGTAATCTGAAATGTTACTAGTTTAGGGTCAGGCCCAGGTCAGCAGATGGGATGGAATTTGATATATATTGAATTTTTGTAGGATGAGAGCAGTGAAACACTGTAACAGGTTGCCCAGAGAGGTAGTGGATGCCCCATCCTTGGAAACATTCAAGGTCAGTTTGGATGGGGCTCCAAGAAACCTGATACAGTTTCTGAAGATGTCCCTGACCATGGCAATGGGATTGGATGACTTGGCCAGAAGAGGTTCCGTCTAATCCAAACTGTTCTGTGATTCTGTTCTATGATTCTAACTTGCTGACTTGACTGCTTCAAATCCTGTGTCCCTACCCTAAGATCTGTATTTAGCCAAGATACTCACTCCTGGCTCAACTACCAAGCCAAACTTCATCCCCACCACTGATGTGAAGGTCATCTGCTCAGGCATAAGGACCTGAACTCGTTGACTGAGTATAGAGTGCTGAGCACACCTCCTCCAGCTCACCACAGCTGCAGACATACAGAACAGTTGCACTTCTCAGCAGGACTCCAACAGCATAACCCCACTTGCAGCAGAGCGAGGCCATCACAGCACTGGCTGGTTGCCTGCCACTCTGGAAAAGAAAGGGTTACTGTGCCAAAAATACAGGACACAGCTTCTCTTCAAATGATGCCCTCGCTGACATATTAGTTGTGATGGCTACTGGTGTATGGAAATTGTCCCTCAGTGCAGATTCATGGCACAACCCGGTTCATGACCAGCACACAGAGGCAGCATGTGCTCTAGCCCCTTGATGGGACATGGCACATACTGCACCAAATAAGACCAAGCTTGTACTTCTCTGGTCCCAGTTTGTCTTTAAAGCTGATTTACTCAGTGACTGAGAAAAAGTCATGCAGAATCTCCACAATAACAATAGGAAACACTTAAAAAGTAGGCTGTGGCTCAAAACAACCTGCCTGGTAGCTGCTTGCAGGAGAAGGCGTGGGACATGGGAAACCATGCCGGGCTCTTGAGAGCTGGTGATTCATGTTCTACAACCACAACCTGGCCACAAACCTCTGCCAGCAGAGAGCGGGGCAGCAACCAAGGGGCTTCAAACTGTTGAGGCAAACAGCTAGGGATCTGGCAGGACGCTGAGTGAAAGACAACACAATAAATTTTTAAAAAAAGTAACTCAGAGAACAGGAAATTGTTGAGTGGGGCTTTTCTTCTGACGATTTTGCAAAGGGGAAAAGGGGGATGAAGACAAGCAATTTGCAGATTCGTATGGTGTGAGCAGTGCAAGCGTGGAAAGGGAGGCTGCAGACTGCCCCACCACCAGGAGCAGCACTGGCACTGAGGGAAGCGAGGGGTTTCACCCACATGGTCAGCTGGGTTCAGCTCTCCCCAGGACCCTTTGGCTGGCATCGAGTACTCTCTGCAGGTTGCTCAGATGTGCTCGGAGATGGTGTGAATCTGTGCTCTGCCTGCACTATGTGCTGGCAGCCTGTTGTCTTAGCCAGGGCTCAGCATATCCAGAAAACCTTCCGCCATGTTTTCTTCCCCCATGGAACAGCCAGGGGACAGTGTGGAAGGAGCACAGGGTGCTGGCTGCTCAGACTTGCTCTGTTTAGGCTAACAGCAAAGTCTTTCCTTCAGGGAAGGGAGTTCCACAACTGGTTGTGTATTCCTGCTTGCTGCAGTTTCTCACCACACAACCCCACTTTCTCATAAACCAAGCAATACATGTCAGGGCTCCTGTTTGCTCCCTGGCAGTGGGAATTAGTGGTATATCCTGGCTATAGAAAATGCTGGCTTTCAGGTGGGCCCAGCGATAAGAACAAAGATGGAAAGGGGATAGGCTGGAAAACTGAAGAGCTGAAATGGGTTCCAGGTAAAGGTAACATCAGGCGGAGCATAAAGGCCAATCTCTTTCCAAGGTAACAAAATGCAGAAGAGAAAGCCTTCCATTTTGGTGCTCCAGCCCCAAACACCATTTGGCTTCAGTGGCAAAAAGCTTTATCTATCACAAAGAAGAAAAGGTGGGGCAAACATGTAAAGTTATACGGGAAATCAGGAAAGCCAAAGCTGATTAGCAGCAGAGCTTCCTGTAGAGTTGTCTATGTTGGGATGATCATGCCTTCCCGGTGTTGATCCTTCTGGAGCAGAATACAGGATTGTTTCCACTCTCAGAATTGACAGGATTATTCAGAAAGTGAGAATGAAGAGTCATGGGAAGCCAGTCCTGTTTTTCAGCTCCACATTCCCATAGCCCAGGGGTAGCTGCGGATACTTCACAGAATCACAGAATGGATAAGATTGTAAAGGACCATTGGAGAGCACCTAGTTCCAGTGCAGATGTCCCCCAGAGCACGTTACTCAGGATTGTGTCCAGGTGGCTTTTGAATCTCTCCAAAGGAGAGTGTACAACATCTCTGGGCAGCCTATTCCAGTGCTCTGTCACCCTAACAATAAAGAAGTTCTTCCTCCTGTTCAAGTGGAACTTCCTCTGCATCAATTTCTGCCCATTGCCTCTCACCCTATTGTTCAGCACCAAGAGGAGCCTGGCTCCATCCTCCTGACACCCTCTCTTCAGATACTTATAGACATTGATGAGGTCCCCTCTCAGTCTTCCCAAGCTTCCCAGGCTAAACAGTCCCAGATCCTTCAGCCTTTACTCATAAGTGAGGTGCTCCAAACTCCTAATCAATTGGACTATATGATCTCCAGAGGCCACTTCCAACCCTAACTAAACTTGTGACTCCGTGAATCATGTCCATGGCCCTCCATTGGACTCTCTCCAATGTCTCGTTCTCTTTCTTGAACTGGAAGGCTCATTACTGGCCACAGCACTCCAGGTGAGGCCTCACCAGGGCTGAGCTGAGGGGCAGGATCACCTCCCTTGACCTGCTGGCAATGCTCTTCTTAATGCACCCCAGGATACCCTTGGCCTTCTTGGTCACAGGGACACTGTGCTGGCTCATGAACAGCTTGTTGCCCACAAGGACCCCCAGGTTCTTCTCCACAGAGTGGTTTTCCAGCTGGGTAGCCTCCAGCCTGTACTGGGGGCCTGTACTTCTCCTAAGGAGCTGCTCTCCTTAGTTTCTGTGGTGATTTTTGCAATTACTTCCACCTGGATTTGGGGAATTTTTGGATTACAATCTGGCGACATCCTGGCTGTGCCCCTGTAGAGAAACTGAAGTTATTAAGTCTGAGCTGCCCAGCCAGCTCTTGTGAAGATGGAGGGGGATTGCTTTTATGCACAACAGCTGACACAGTGACAACTTGTTTTTGAAGACCAGTATCCTGACTGCAGCAGCACTGTTGTGGGAGGCAGAGACTGTTGTTAACCTCCTTTTCACTCCAGGGGAGCTGTGTTGCTGCCATGCGAAGCTGGCTCCAACACAAAGAAGCACAGGGACTGCTGAACAAAACCAGACATGAGCTCCACAGAGCAATGCTGTCAGAAAAGACATGGAGGAGTTAGAACTCACTCATCCCTCCCTGCTCAGCTATGCTAGCTAGCATCAGTGCCCTTGGGCTTTGTTCTTTGCTAACATGATATGGAAGATGATTTTGGATCACCATACTCACTGTTTACTGCAGATCCCTTGGGAGTATGCCAGTGCTCTGTACTGATACCTGCTTGGTCATGCCCATGCAGCATGTCCCATAGGCAGAGAGCATGAAAACTTCAGCAGCAGAGCCTAAAGGTACAGCTGGAGGAAAGAGGCTTGTTCTTATGGAGAAAAATACCTGGGGGAAAAAACCCAACCCAAACCAAAAAAACCCCAAACCAACAACTAGAAGAAACCAGTCTATATCCATGTTTAGGTCAGACCCTTGTGACTATCAAAGCCCTGTTGTTTGCCTTTGCATTTTTATCCAAATCCAAGTGCATGTTCCCAAAGACTTTCACACTCAAGACCACTGAAGTACCTGAGCATCCCTGCTCTCAACACTGGGGCATTTGACCCGTGGAACACCTTTACACTTGCAGTAGGTACAACCCAGGCTGAGAACAGGGGAAGACAGCAGCAGTAGATTCCCACCCAGTGAAGATCTGCACTAGGGTGGCTGTCCCTGTGCTGCCTGGATCCCCTCCAGTGCTGCAAGCCCAATTCAATGTCATGTTTGGCACAAGTGTTGGGTGCCTCTGTGCCATAAAGTGCATCACCCAGCTCAGTCTCTGGCACCCTGCAACAGCCAGAACCATTTATTACTTTTCTGAGAGCTTTTTAGTTTGCATTTCATAAAGGCAAGAGACTTGTATAATCCTGAAGCCTGACTGCCTGTTTTTGTCCCCAGTATCCCCAGGGTAACCTTGATCAAATTTGGCCAAGATGCCCCAGATACACTAGAGTTTTCATAAATTTACTGAAAATTGGTGGCTGGGCAGAGAAGAAAGAGACCCACATCAGCAGCCCTGTCCATGGAAGGGAGGCTGAGCTCACCTGGTAGCAGCTGGGTTTGGTGACACATGATGTGCCACTCAGCACATGCACCAGCCACCCCTCAGCACATAGGCACAGCTGGCGTGGCCATGCCACCACCTCTGGCACAGCAGCAGTATTGTTGGCAGTGAGATTTCATGGTCCAGGCAGCTCAGCAGAGGTTGGGAGCCTGTTTTTATCCAACCCACCACTCAACAGCGTGTTTCCTGATGCTTTTAAAAACTGGCAGTTTGCTGCACATGAAAAGACAGTTCCTTTTTCTATGTTTATTTCTTTGAATTGCTTTTGCAATGACATTTTTAGTAGCTGTTTCTATTTCATTTTCCTCTCTCTTTGGGTTTAACTGAGCTCATGCTACCACAGTTAAGAATCACTGGCCATTTAATGGTTCACGTTTCACTTTAAGCAAGCACATTTAGTGTATTGCTTGTCCACAGGCTACATCCTCAGTGGCTGACAGCTAACATCCTGTGTTTGTTCAGGGGGGTCTGTCACTCGTACAGACAGAGCAAGTGCAGATCTGAGGGGAAGGTTGCATGTGAGTGTAATGGGAACCCGGATGGAAGCGTTTGCCTCAGAGCAACTCAGGACACTTCCCAGACTATGCAGGCCAAGCAAAAAGAGTATCAGAGATGTTTGTAAAGTTTTTATTTTGAGTTCAGTCTGTACTGCTGGGCTAGATGTAATCATTTCCATGCTCCCTTTCTTCCAGTCCCTTTTGGGATGGGTTATAAACAGCCCTGATGACATGCTTTGCCCTCCTCTTCTCCTCCCAGCCCTCGGCTCAATATGGAACAGAGCTCATGCTGCACCACATCACACCTGCAGGCACCCAGTTCTGGCCAAGGCTAAGCAAGGCTGATGTTGGAATAGACTGCTGGTAACTTGCTTCTCTGGGCCCAGTCACCTGTGTCTGACTGTCTTACAACATCCACCAAACATGTCAGCCTGGGGGAGGAAGCCCTCCCCAAGCAGTCACTGGGAAACTCCCCAGTGAGCTTGCATGAGAACAACACACCATCACAACTAAGGGTTTGGGATTTCTCACCAGAACGCCCATAAACTGGGCTGGTGCATGCAAGTATGAGGTACGGATGCCAAGAGCATGGTGAACATTTCTAGAAGTAGAAAAGCACCAAAATATTTAGATGCCTCTAAGCCACCCACAAGCAAGCAGCATGTGCCACAGTCTACAGCAGCCAGTGCTTTTGCTCTGCTCCTCTGCAGGGATGACTGGGACTAATGCATGCTTGAGTCCAATGCATGCTTGAGAGTAACAGTCTGTTTGCTTCAGCTCCGCAGTGTCAAAGGCAGCAAATTGTCATCTTTCCTAGGAAGGATAAGGAATTTGTTCAGTGTTACATAATTTGCTGATTTTTGCTTTACCTATCATTTTGTTACCTGCCCATTGGGGTTGCAGTCAAACCTGGACAGGTTTGACTCTCTTGCCAGGGGGAGCAGTGTCGCTCTGAGTCGGGAGAAGAACAGCTCCAGCCAAGGACCACCTCCAGATGAGCCCTTTGGCTTTGTGGTTATCTTAGTTGGTAGGAGAGCTCTTGCTCCAACTCCAGCCCAGAGCTCTTCTTCTTCTGCTCACTGTGTTTCTTTGCACATTCATACGAAGCACAAGGGGAAAGATGCAAACCTGGAAAGAGGGATGGAGACACCCCTAGGGGTCTAAATTGATGACCTTACCGGACTTTACAGGACAAAAATACCTAAGAGTGTTTTATCTAACACGGATAACTTGGCAGCAGTGGGAGGGAAATTTGGGTATTCAGAGAGACCACGGTGCTTAGCCAGAGACCCACCACCTGTTTCTCATGTCAGTTGGACCCTGCCCTTCTGTGAAGTGAAAGGGAACACACACCAAACATGTTAGACATTTAGTCCTGCCCCATGCACCTCTTATAGCTCTTGCTGAAACACCCCTTGCTCTGGAGGGTCTGCTCCCCCTCCTCTGGGCAGTCATTGAAATCCACTTCCCAGCCCCAGGACCTCAAGTTCCTCTTGACACATCATCTCTCTCTTCAGTCCTTTCACCAACACTCGGCCCTTTAATCTTGCTCCTTCCCTTCTATTCTCCCCATTTTTTTTGGGCAAAACAGGGTGACCAAAAGATTAATGTTAATTATTTCTCCAGAACTGTGCTGCAAAGAACATAGTTCCACAGGAGACCATAAGGCCAGTTAGCATTTTATCAGCACAGGAACAGCCTCCCTTTGTCCCAGGGCCACACACCCTGCTGCTATCTTGTGTCAGCTCTGACTCTGGGAGTAAATCTAAGTCATTAAAACATCCCAAACTAACTCATTGCAAAAAATAAAAACCGACCATACAACCAACTGACCCTTAAGAGGGAAGTGGTCAGGATTTCATGGGCTGGAAAACAGGAGAAAGCCCTGAGGACAAGGGAAGAAAGCAGGAACAGGGAATGGTCCTTCTCTTCTCAGTGGCAGTAAGTCCTTGGGTATGTTCAGCCGACGATGGAACCACAAACGGTCAGTCAGTGCCCTCTAAAGGATGGCTGGGCAGGGCTACACTCCCAAGTCTGCAAAAACACCAGGTTTGGCCATAATGGGTCCCAACTGTAACCCAAAATGCTTTGAGAGAGAGACCACAAAATTCACCTTGACAGAACAGTTATTATGATACGTAACAATGGCAGCACCCTACTTCCCACCTTGTACAGGTGAGAGCAGCCTGATAAGGCAGTTATTGATGGCCAGTACAATCCCTTTGAACTGAGAGGAAAACTGCTGTGGTGTCAGTAATGGACAGGGGAACAGGGTCAGCTTTGGCCAGAAAGCCCATGTCATGCTATGGGCAAGCGATCTGGCTCCTTTCACAAGTGAGGGTCACAGTTTGACTATACAGTATTTTGAGCTGCAATGTCCTAAAATTGCGTTAAAGTGCATGACATGAAGTATTTACGGAAATAAACTCCTCACGCTGGAGCACTTTGTCCAAACAATTGTCATAGTTTTAATCATACAGGCAGAAGCTTTATGCAGGTTCTATCATCTGTGCCTGGGCCAGGGTTTCATGGCAACTCATATATACAATCTGAGAAACACCCTGAGTTGGAAGAGAACGCACAAAGATCATCAAGTACAACTCCTGGCCCTGCACAAGATCTTGGAAGTTTTGTTGTCTGTTCCGTTTTGTTCTCCAACTGCCCCTTTATTCTCCATGTCACCAGCTTCCTTCAAATACAACTCCTTCCAATCCTGTTTGCATCTTCTCTCTGCTATGTGCAGGTCTGCTCCTGCCTCAGATCTCAGGTCTTGTGTTCAACTCCAGGAAATGCTTGCCCAGATCCTCCTGCCACTGATGCAAAGTCACCCAGGATATGCGAGCACAGCACAGATACTGTGCTGGCAGTGGGAGAGGGGAACCTGGCAAACAGATCCAAAAGATCCTTAGGTGGGTGCAGCATTGTGAAGCCAATAGGTATTTACCAAGGTGAGAAGTGAGAGTTCAATCAAGACAGCACAGACTCAATGAAAGCTCATTCATGTATGACTCTCAGTTTGAGGGCCCCATAAGGGCTTATCATCACCAGCCAACTCCTCATGCTGTGCATGAGCTGTGTCTCCATGCCCGGCACACTCCTTTCTCAGCAGACATCCTTCCCATGCCACGCTGCCAATATGGACCCAGCCCCAGTGCTCAGACCAGCCTGCAGGAGGCACTGTGTGGCCACACACAGCTCAGCTCAGCCCAGTCCAGCCCAGCCCTGCCACCCACCCTGCCTCTCTTCCCTCCCTCAGTTTCACACAGGTCTGTGAATCACATTCTACTTCAGTTTCGTTTTGACTTTTGCTTTTCCTCTCTGCAACTCGTTATCAGACAGTCCCTGCAGTTTTCTTTGGCTCACCATGTGAACAGAGATAACTAGTCACAGGCTGTCAAGGCCTGCAGGACTGCACTACAGGAGCTGCAGAGGATATTGGCAGGATCTGGGTTAGAAAATCACAGGCTACTAATTCCAAGGTGGCAAGATCACAATAAAATTTTTAAAGGACCTGGACTGAGACCTGTGAGAAAAGTTTTGGGCAAAGCATCATGTGTAAGAAACACAGGAATTTGTCCTGCATAAGAAAGATCTCAAGTCATAGTGAGCAGATAAAGAAGTTTATAAACTAAGGGAGTAGATAAGTTTATAAGCCAAAGGAGTAGATAAGCTGACCAAAGCATATTTTGCTATTTGGTCCTTTTGGTTCTCATGATAAGTAAATAAACTTGTAGCTGGTCCAGTGAAGGTCCATGTTTTCTCTCAGGTAACACACACTTATGCTACTAGCATCAACCATTTGTAAAGGGAATACACACACAAAATTCCATCAACACAAAAGGGCTGGCACTTCATCATGCACACAGTGTGCATGTAGCACAGCAATAGCAGCTTCCTCTGAAACAGAGAATCACAGCTTGGCATATGCTGGCACAAAAATCACTATCCCATATACATGCTAATTCAGCAGTGCCCATCTGAAACAGACTATCGGTTCATGCCAGAGTTCACTCCAGTCTGACCCGCTCCCTGAGCCAGCACCACAAACCAGGACACTTTCAAATACATATACTGGAAGACAGACATGTCTTGTTAGAATCAAAGTACTTCAAAAAGAAAACCAACCAGTAAAAACCCACCCAAAATCAAAAACCAAAACAACAACAACAAAACAAAAAACCCAAAGAAAACAAAAATCCCATCCAAAACAAAAACAAGCAAGCAAACAAAACCGAACCAAACAAACAAACAAAAAAAAACAAGGAAAAATGTTCTGCACTTCCACTGGGGATAGAATTAGAAGGAACTGCAAAAATGGAACTTGGGTCAGAGATTAAGAAAATAATTTCCAAGTTAAGGAGGGTAAAGCCCTGGAATAGACTGCCTTTGAGATTACTGAATTACCATCCTTGGAGAATTTCAATGAAAGAGCTTGAAAAATCTCAGTCAGGATCATACAGTGTTCTCATTTGGGGAGAGAACACCTACCATGCTTCTTTCCTGTCTCTTCCTTGCACCCTCCACCATTTTCCTCCTAAAATACTGCATCTTTAACAGTTCACAATCTCGGTGCTTAGAAATATGGCAATAACTGTTTCCCCAAGGACACAACACTTACCAGTCACTATGTGGAACTTTGAGGACACTCAGGAACAGCAGCATGATACTCAAATGTTTTTTTGACTGGACTACTCTGGCTCCTAAGGAAGAAATACTGTAGCTACTGATGAAGGAAGCAAGCCTCAGAGCTAACCAATTCTGATTCTAGTAAAGGGCAGAGGGAAGCACAAACCTGTTTTTCACAAAACCTTGATTTGGTGGTTTTCTAAGTGAGGGGGGTGGACTGTATCTGGCAGAGGATGTGGCTGAGGTGTCTGTATTAGGGACAGGGATGGAGCAGCACAAACATCACTCTTGGGAAGGAAGAAGGGGTGAGAGAGGACAGCCATCAGGAAGCCCAGAGCAGCTGAGCCTGTCATCAGAGCAGCCTGTGACAGCTGGGCATGGACTTGCCCTGCTCCGGCGCTGCACTGTCTCTCTCCTCCAGACAGTCTTCTCAGAGCACTTCCTTGACCAGCCCCAGCTCTGGTACCTCTGCCTTAAAAAAAAAATCTTTTCAACCCTGATAGTATCTCCCAAGGTTTAATAATTAACCAGTTCTTAGAGAGAGGAGGGGGAGACAGAGTATACTCTTGAAGTGTTATGAGGGGAAAAATGCCGCAACATTCATGACCAAACTTAGCTCCTATTTCCTCAGCTGCAGTTGGCATTGGAAAAAACCACTCCCACTGCACAAACCTGTCGCTTTGTTTGCTTCAGGCACATTATGAAGTAATTAATTATTACCTTTCCTGTGTCATGACTGCCTGAGAATGGCAAGGAACAGGGAAAGAAGTGTCAAAGTGATTTTTCCTTCACAAGTTCAGTAAAGAGACATGCAATTATTTGTATGAACGAAGAATAGTGCCAAAAATAAGAAAACCAAATTGCTTTTGCCCATGTTCAAGAAGACTCAAATTACAGAGCTCTGAGGTCTTGATGTAGGGTGTTTTTCCTTTTTTTTCATTTTTTTATTAAACAAATTACTCAGAATTTGAGTTTGGCTGGGCTGAAAAGATTATCTAGCACTGAAAAGACTATCTGGACTAAGTACGCTACCAAAAGTAAACAGTGTTATCAGCCCGGCACTCAGTTTAAAGAAACTGGCACTCCCCTTCAAAAGGTACGTGTTCTTCCTTATCTCTTTAACACACACCATCAAGGTTTTAGCTTTCACAATGTCATTTTAGCACATGACATTGCTCTGTAACTGAACAGAAAAGGAAAACGCTGAGATGTGAAAATGATCAAGCAGTTCCTGAAGTCAGAAACAGTTTGTGTATTCTGAACAATAAAACCTTCTTTTTAACATTAACTATCAGCTGTGTTAAATAATAAAAAATTGATCTTTAATATTGGCACTTCACAGATACAATTTAAAAATGCTTCCTGTGGCTAACTATAAAGCTGGTTTTGCATAATTTTCAACAGATTACTGCAATCCATCATGTATCAAAAAGTCATAATTCCTAGGTAACAGAGACAAAATTTATTGAAGTCTGAACAAATTTCAATAATTCTCCTACTTCCACGACAGCCTTGAATAAAATAAATAATAGCATTTGCAAATCATAATACCGTTGGCACAAAAGAAAAATCTTGTATCTGCTTAGAGCTTTAAGTTACAAAGGATCTTTATTTAACTTTGGTAGGGCTTATATTTAGAAAACATGTATCTGTGTAGCCTGAAGTATTAATCAATTGTTGCCAGTGAAAAATATTGTGCAGAAATTACTCTTTTCCCTGTTTGTTATTCTATGAATATTGAGTTGAAAGGAGGCAACACATGCATCAGGTAACTCCTTTTATCTCAATTGCAAAAACACTTCAAAGATTTACAATTAAACAGTTACTGCCCCTCATTTAATTCCTGTTTGATTTAGATTCCCTGAAGCTGACAAAGGAAACATGGAGTTATATCTTCCAGCTAAATCTCAAAGCTGGCATTTCAAAGTAGTGTCTGCTAAGAAGGACAACTTCCAGGCCCAGCCACACACGTGTAGCACCTGCAAGGACAGGACATGCACTGGGCCTCGGCAATAAGCCCAGCTGATGGGACAGGCTTACTACAGCAACTTTTATCAGCCACCATATGGAGCTTGAGAGCAGCAGAGCTACACTGGATCTTGGAGAGACCCAGATGAGAAGACCAGGTAATATAAGGGCTCTCCTGCCAGAATCCCTCACAGACCCTAAATCTCATTGGGGCTCTGGACTGCAGTTCTGGGTGGGCCATTGACAGAACTGAGCACAAGCATCCAAGTCTTCTATGATATTTAATCCTAAATTACTAGCAGAATTTTGCAGGACCAGAATCTGAAGTTTAATGCAGACCTTGTGCCTCAACCACAAAATTGGCCTTTCTTGTTGCCTTAAAACATTTAGGCCACATCTTGAAAACTAAGTTTGTTACAGGACAAGGACAAGATAATTGTTTTGGGCACCATCAGCTGACTATACCTATCAACTCTGCCATGGGGTTGGTCACCTCCAACAAGGGCAGTGAAACTGCAGCAGCTGCTGAGTGCAAGGGGAATCCTTCACATGTGACAGCAAAATTTCTCAAGTACTCACCTCTCTGGCTCTATTTGAACCTATAATGGCAAATGCTGGTCAAAGATGAATAAAACAATGTACGGAATATAAAACAAGACAATAAAATAAGATGCAAAACTGCAGATCATTCTTGCTCGGAACAGTGTGGCCAGCAGGAGCAGGGAAGTGATTCTGCCTCTGTACTCAGCACTGGTGAGGCCACACCTGGAGTGCTGTGTCCAGTTCTGGGCCCCTCAGTTCAGGAAAGACATTGAGCATTCTCTGGAGCAGGTCCAGAGAAGAGCAACGAAGCTGGTGAAGGGACTCGAGCACAAGTCCTATGAAGAGAGGCTGAGGGAGCTGGGGTTGTTTAGCCTGGAGAAGAGAAGGCTCAGGGGAGACCTCATCACTCTCTCCAACTCCCTGACAGGAGGCTGTAGCCAGGTGGGGGTCGGTCTCTTCTCCCAGGCAATCAGCAGTAGGACAAGAGGGCACGGGCTTAAGCTCTGCCAGGGGAGGTTTAGGTTGGATATCAGGAGGAAGTTTTTTACAGAGAGAGTAATCAGGCACTGGATGGGCTGCCCAGGGGGGTGGTGGATTCTCTGTCCCTGGAAGTATTCAAGAAAAGACTGGATGTGTCACTTAGTGCCATAGTCTAGTAACTACAGTGGTAGTGGATCCAGGGATGGACTTGATGATCTCAGAGGTCCTTTCCAACCCATCTTATTCTATGATTCTGTCTTGAACCTGTGTATAGAACAAACAAGAAAAAACGACACACAGAAGAAAAACTACATTAAACATAACAGAGCTGTTATCCCCAAGACTTCTCCATATCCACAATCTGGCTTCCTGCCTTTACACTTGTAGCAATGTTTAATACTAGTGTAAATACTTGCACATTTGTTTAGCAGGAAAGAAACAGATTTGATTTGATATTTTGTGAGAATCTGAAACGTTTAATCAGCTGGTAATAAAAAAACCCCTAGAATTCTAAATGATAGGAAAATATTTTCACTTCTTGTCAAAGGCTTCAGGAGTTTTTTTAGGACTAGAGAAGCTCCCTAAAAATAAGAGTATGCCTGTCACAGGTTTTCCAAAATCCACAGGACTTCCTTGGTGTTCAAGGAAAGACTGGACGTGGCACTCAGTGCCATGGTCTTGTTGACAGGATGGTGTTCGGCCACAGATTGGACTCGATGATCTCAGATTTCTTTTCCAACCTAATTCACTCTGTGATTCTGTGCGTGATTCTCCCTGAAAAATTCTGTGAACGGCACAAGTCAAGACACTGATTTGACGAGCTTCTATCAGTGCTTTACACCACCTCCGAGAACTGCTCGGGATGACGGTGGACACGCTACACACACAAAGACGCCAAAAGATGCTCAGGAAACTCCGGGTACCAGCCAGCCCACAGCCCGAATTGCAGCGTTTTGGCGCAAAATACAGCAACACAACACGTTTAACTCGAGGAACGGCCAGAGCGGAGCGCAGACGCCGCTAGGAGCAGCTTATTGCTCGTTGACAACACCCTTGCCGAAGCCGCCCCAATTCCAAATTTTCTTCTGTTGCCCATTTCCCTCGCGCGCACGCGCCGAGCGCCCGCAAAAGCCCCGCCCCGTTCCGGCCCCGCGCGCGCGTCCTTCCCCGGGGGGGCGGGGCGCGAGGCGCACGCGCAATGGCCGCTAACCCCTCCCCGCACCCCGCGCCGTTGGTCCGCCCGGTCCGCACGCGCACTCGGACCCCGCCGCCTCCCTAGGCACCGCACACATGTGCGCGCTTCCCCGCGCACGCGCTCTGCTGCTGAGCCTCGCTCCTGCGTGCGCTGCTTCTCGTGACGCCACTCGTGCGCAAGCGCGCCCCGCGCGCGGCCGTCCCTCCTCCCCGCCGCGCCCTCGCGCATGCGCCGGAGCCACCTCCCGGTGCTGGGCGCCTCGCGTGTCCCCGCCCCTGCACGCAGTCCGCGTGCGCGGTGCGG
>VYXB01009194.1:27203-39266 GCA_013397135.1 Pachyramphus minor | reverse complement strand
AGCTCCGCCCGGCCCGCACGGAGCGCCACGACCCCCGCCTGCCCATCCGCCGCACCCGCCGCAGCCGTTGAGTCCGAGCGGCCCCGCGCCGCCTCCGCCGGCCCCGCTCGCACCGATCGCCTCGGCCTCCGCCTCGTCAGCGCCCCCCCCGCGCCGGGAGACGGCGGTAGGATGAACCCCAGCGCCCCCAGCTACCCCATGGCCTCGCTCTACGTGGGGGACCTGCACCCCGACGTGACCGAGGCCATGCTCTACGAGAAGTTCAGCCCCGCCGGGCCCATCCTTTCCATCCGCGTCTGCAGGGACATGATCACCCGCCGCTCGCTCGGCTACGCCTATGTCAACTTCCAGCAGCCCGCCGACGGTGAGTGCCGGGCCGCGGGTGGCGGCGGAGCCATGTTTGTCCCCTGCCCGCCGCCCAGGCCGCCGCCCTGCATCCATTTTGCCGTCCGGGACGGGGTGGCCCCGGCGGGGTGCGGGGGGAAGTTGGCGGCGGGGCCGGCGCTCACGCGCGGCCCGGGCCTCCTGCCCCTCGTGGCGGCCGCAGGAACGGGGGGGGAGGTGCTTTGGCGCACCGGGAGCGGCCGCGGGGCCCCGGCGATGGGCGGGGGAGTGCCCGGGGCCCGGCGGGGTTGCCCCGGCTCCCGGGGAGAGGGGGCTGTGGGTTAATGTGCAGGCGGTTCTCCACGTCCGTCCGACGGGAAGGGTGGTTGAAGGAGAACATCGCGGTCTTTAGCACCTTTTAACGACCGCGCAGGGGCTGGGTGCGTGTGAGTACGTGGTTCGGAGGCCGGCAGGAGGAAGTAGGACGCACCGGCGTGGCCGGGCAGTTTCACAGGCGGCCAGGCCGGAGCGTTTGTTGGAGCACTGTGGCAGGTCTGTCACGTGCGGGGAGGGCATGAAGCTGCTCGGGCCTCGTTGTGCTCGCTCCTCGTGTGGCTGTGGCCCAAGCTGTGCTCTGATGTGTTTCTCTTCGCAGTAAACTCTGACGTGTTTCCCGAGTTGTGTTTTTTATGAAACTTGATTTTCACGAAGTGCTGCTCCTTCTCTAAAGTTACATCGATAACGAAACTTTCCATGTAGTTCTGGCCATATTGGCAACAGAGCTCGTTCACTTGGAGAGTGTTTCGATGAAAGAACCAAATGTGACTGGTTTTAAGTTTTGTGCAGTCCAATTTACAGAAAAATAATAATTTGCCCTTTAGAGCATCAGTGATTTCAAGTACACTTAAGTAAACATCTATTGTAATGGTTTTATTTTCAAGGTGAGAGACTTAAGTTACAAACTTTTCAAGCAATTAGATTAACTGACTCTCAAAATTGGCTTTAGCATACAGCCATTATCAGATCAGACTTTGGTGTACCGATGATATCTATATGTAAGTAGTAAAAGTTAGTGCCTCATCTTAATAGGCAGATATTCCACTTATTATCAGCTCTTTCCATTCAGAGAGCTTTTGATTTATTCAGCTATTGTTTAGGGTGAGGCAATTTGAATGCTTATTTTGTCATACTTGCTTTCTTTCAATAAAGGCATGTGGTACAGTTTCTCAAAAAGAGAGGTCAGTACGTTTGTATGATAATGTCAGTGCAGAGGCTGAAGGTAATTCAAATGCTTCTCCTCCTTAGTACTGACAGAATCCTGCAAGGGCCGACTTCATCGTTGTCATTAGTTGAGCAACCAGTACATTTTGTGACTGTAATTTGTCAGATGTGGGAACAAATACAGCTTTTTCACCTGAGCAGAGCTTAATTCAGAGAGAATTTGCCTCTTGGAAAGGTGCTGTTACTCCAGAAGTTATAAATACTTTTCTGACTTCGGGAAACACATGTATTTTTTAATAACTAGTCCAGTTCAGCCAAAAATATTTCTCATCTGTATGAAACTTGCATCTGGCCTGTATCTGGAAGGACTTGTTTACAATATGCGTCAATGATACTGCGTGATAATACTTTTCCAACGTTTTTTAGAAATGGATGTCCTTGGCGAATACCTAAAGAGTATTTGCAAGTCTTTTTTTAATAGATCATTCTGTCTCTTTACTGAAACCTTGAAATAGGAGCTCTGACTGGCAATTCTTAGAGTAATACGGGTTTCATTTTGATTCCAAACTACCTTTTCTTGGTTTAACCAAGTTTTTAGCTACATCTCAGGCTGTGCCTATTAAACAGCCAGTAACAACTAGCTTGGGTTTTGAAAAATGTTTTTGAAGGTGCGCTTGGCATTACCAGCTGTCTGTAAACTAGGAATCTCAAAGCTCTTCCAAAAACTAGTTAGACCTGATGACACATTTGTGAGGTATGCACACGTTTCATAGTTGTGAGTTTTCTGAATTTGAGTCAGAGTCTGGAGTAAAACTCAGGCAATCTTGTTTAATCACCAAACTAGAAATATTCTTGAGTAGTTTGAACTGCACTACTTCGAATTTTTAGAAAGGTTATGTTTCCAGAGGTTAATTATTTAGGAAATAGCTATTGCTATTTGCATTTAGTGTAGGTTAGCATTAAGGATATATTCTGTGTGATTTTGAAATTGTTAAAGTGGACTGTCCAGTTGCTCATGACTAAAATGGGAGCTGGTGAGTCATTCAGAGCTCCAGCAGAATCAGCAGAAGTACAGCCCTGGTAGGTGTGTCCATTGGTAACAAGTTCGCTGCTGAATGGAGCTGCCTCCTGCAACCAGCACAGCCTTTTATGGCTGAAATGTGATGAAAGTGAGCCAGTTTCACTAGTTGTGAATTTTAATGAGTAGTTTGTACCTGGTTGCAGATGGGTTTTAGTAATGTTTTAAAAATCTGCTGTGGAATGACAGTGTGGTGTTGGTTCAGCAGGAATATTTAAATCTCTTGTAATTTTGTTCTATAGGAGAGATGAAGAGAGCTGTTCAGAGTTTTTCCAGGCTGTCCTTGTGGAGAAATTTACTGATCTAAGACACAGACTCACTGTTAGTCAAGAGTGGTAATGTTTGCAAAGGCTAGTATGGACCCACTTTGAGTCAGATGGTTGGGAAATGTGTCTAGGAACACACAGTTTTGAGGACAGTCAGGACTGTTCTAGAAGCAATTAACATGAATTAGAAAAGCCTCTTTTCTAATAAAGGAAGCCCGGTTACTACTTCTGGAAATAATGAACTGTTTGTTGCTGGCACTTTTATTGGTGCTGTCAGTAATAATTCTAATGACTTCCGGGGCAATAGTGAAGTCTTATATGTTTCTACTATGGCCAGTCTGATATCCACAGTTCTTTTTTTCCTTTTTTTTTTTCCATCTCTTCCCACCCCCTTGCCTAAGTTTGAAGCTTTGCAGAGATTTTTGTTTCTTATTATCAGTATCTAGGTTGTCTTTTCTCCTTGCTTAATTTATATTAATGTTTTTGAAACCTTTATTAACTTGTTTAGGAAACTGACAATGCATGTAATTATTTTGACTACTGTCATGTGAGTATGGTAATAGTATCAGTAATTTTTTTTCCTCATAAAAATATTAGATGTCTGTCTCTTCATCTACAGATGTCCTTCAGAGAATATAATCTCCAAATTCACTTGTAATCTGAAAACGTGACAAGAAAGGGCGCAAAACCTGGTGTATCACCTGAACCAGAGGTTCATTGCAAATTTTCTTTGGTCATGATGTGCAACAACACAGCTAAAGATAAAAGCAGCACTTACAGAACAAAAACATTAAACAAGGGTTTCTACAATGTGGTGGACCCTTGGTCCTCTCAAGAAAAGTAATGCGAACTACAGCATGTTTTAAGCTGTTTTTAAACTACCATGAAGCTGATTTCAGCCTCGCTAACATCATATTGTTCTGCTATATACAAATTACAGTGAAGTGAGTTAATACCAATGGGTGTGACTTCAGGTATTGCTTGGGACTTCTTTCAGTGTTCTTCCAGACATACAGGAATGACGATAAAAAGGAGCTGTCCTACTTGAGAACTGTTGCTCTTTCTTGTTTAAATACATTGTTAACTCAAAACATGACAGACGTCTTGTTGCTTTGAAGGGAACTGTGAAAACTGAACAAGTCTCGATACTTCTCCATCTAAATACAGTGAGATTTTAAATGAAGGATTTGGAAAGTTAGTTACAGAGTTCTTCTGGAAAAACTACTCTGTTGGAGTAACAAAACCTGGTTTACGTTACTTTGTTTCGCTGTTTTAATGCTTGCTACTTAGCTGAGTTTATAAGTATTTCATCCTGAGCCTTTAATTAATATTTATTTCAGATATTTAATATTAATATCAGATTTTCAAAATGAAGTGCTAGTTTTTAATCTCTTTGATCTGTCTCTTACCTGGAATTCCATCACAGATTTTTGGTAATTAAGGAAAGAGTTTTGTGGAACACCTGCCTGAACCAGACTTCAACATCCACCTAGCCGAGAAACTTTGTCAGTTTAGAGGTATTGGTGATGTAGGAGTTCTTACATTAATGTTTGCAAAAGGGCTCGTGTAGGCACGAGTTTTACTCCTAAAAGCATTTTTGTTGACACAGTATACATCTATATGGTATGGACAAGGCCAGATGATTTTCACAAATGTTTAAGCTTTTGTAATTGCCACCACTCCATGTGTTTTCACTGTACCATCTTTTCATAGTGGGCTACAGTCCTATAGGCTGCTGAGGAGTTTTTGCCAGGTTTTACTGGCATACAACAGAGCAGGGGCTGTTTACATTGGAGGTTTGGGTTTGCATCTTGGTGGTGGTTCTGAACTTGAAATAGTAAATATATTATTAAGAACTGTACTCCAAATGGTATTTGTGTGCTTATTAAGGTAACTTTAGTGTTTTCTACTAATTCCATAATGTTTTTCCAGCTGAACGAGCTTTGGATACCATGAACTTTGATGTCATAAAAGGCAAACCAGTGCGCATCATGTGGTCTCAGCGCGACCCATCTCTACGCAAAAGTGGTGTAGGAAACATCTTTATCAAAAACTTGGACAAATCAATTGATAACAAAGCTTTGTATGACACATTTTCTGCTTTTGGGAACATCCTATCTTGTAAGGTTAGTGGAAAATAAGTTGAATTGGTTTGACACACAAACTCCTCGATTTACACTGAAAACATTGCATGGGTATTACAACAAGGTTTTTCATTAATAGGTGGTATGTGATGAAAATGGATCCAAGGGTTATGGATTTGTACATTTTGAGACACAAGAAGCTGCAGAAAGAGCTATTGAAAAAATGAATGGTATGCTGCTTAATGACCGCAAAGTGTAAGTACATAAATAAGTAGTTGGGGATCAACAAACTGAAATTCATTTTACAGCAGGCAGAGATTTAAAAGCTTACCTAAGAAAGGCAGGTTGTTCTAAAAGTTTCTAATTTTAAGAAGATTTGGTGTTTTAGTGCTAGGGATACTATGAATTGGATCACCTACATATTCTAAGTACAGACTTAAGTTGAAAAAGGTAAATAATGGACTCTAGAGAAAGAAACCTTTGTATTATTTGTCTTAAAGGCCAGTATTGTAAGGAGGATTCGGGAAGTTCTGTGGTTTTCTGATATTACTGGTCTGAGATAAAATACAATCCATTGGGTATTCTGAATAATACTTCCTTTATAAGAGTTGTGAGATGGGTGTGTTATCCATTTTTCGGATGAAACTTAAACTTAGAGTTGACTGAAACTTAGAGTTACAGTTACTTGGCACTGAAGAGTGGTCAGATGACATTAATGTTTTTATATGAATGTCTTTTAATAGGCGTATCTAGGGTGCAGAAAACAAAACTAAGAGAAGTATAATGTTTTAAACATTATCACTATTATACACTGTAGGAAAAGAGTTATTTGGCTACTTGGTTAGTGATATGTAAGCTGGGGGGGGGAAATGAGCGTACCTCACAGCTGTGCCTAAGCAGTCATTACGGTATTTGGTAGAGTTGCAAAAGAACAGCTCTAAATAGGTGAGAGGGTTTGGAAAAAGAATTACAGAAATTGGCATCAGTTAACCATCATGGATTATTTTTACATGTAGAAGTGGATGGATCAAACCACATGTAGGGAGAACACATTTTTTGAAACTTTAATTTTCCTGCTTGTTCTGATCTTGACTGACATACTGTGGAGTTTTTCTTTTTTGTTCAGTGTCCATCTTTATACAACCTTAAATTAGTAAAAAGGGTCAGCATGTTGTCATAAAAGCATGTAGGTAAAATACGTAATGAGAGTTAATTTTGCTTTGAATTTCTATTCAGATTAGGCTTTTAGAGGTCAAAACACTTAATGCACTGTCAAAATCTGCTGAAAATATTGTTCTTACTGTTCTTGATTGTGATAAATTGGGTGAAATTGTCAAAGTTTAAAATCATGGAGTTACCGTTTGCTACTTGAATGCATTTGCCAAATTTGAAACTAAAGTTAGACAGTACAATAGAAGTTGAGAGCAAAAGTCTGCTACAGTTGGAAATCAGTGTCAGCCATGTACAGCCTGTGCCAGAGCAGGTCCTTGGGCTGCAGAATGTTGTGTTCAGGTTCTGTTCTTTCTCTGATGGAATGAACTGACCTTTATTGTTCCCAGCTAATTTGCAACGGTATGTGACTAAAGAGCAAGTTGAACTATTAAAAAGTCTTTGATAAAGGCTGGGAAGGTGTGTAAGGGAGTGGGGGAAGTTAGTTAAATATCCCTTGCTTAAAAACTGGATCTGAGAGCAGTAACTGCTTTAAGGCTGCCAAGTTTTTAGTATGGCAGAGAGATTATGCTGATATCTAGAATTTCTGTTCAGCCTCTTTACTTAGTACTCTTCCCATTGTCCAGCTCCTGTTGTCAAAGGCTGTTTTGTAAGAGTGAACAATCTTGCCAATGGCATGAAAGCATTTTCTTGCATAGTAACTGTGATAAACATGCTGATGTAGCAAAGGGTAGTGCAATTGTTTTTCTGATGGAGTTTTATTGTAAATGTTTTATCTAAAGAATACCTATAGTCAACAAGACTACTTATGAAAAATATTATGCCAGAGAAATTTTTAAACCCTGACAGAATTGCTTTAATCTATATTATTCTGTTCTTTCTGCAACTAGATTTGTTGGAAGGTTTAAATCACGCAAGGAACGTGAGGCAGAACTTGGAGCTAGAGCAAAAGAATTCACCAATGTTTACATCAAAAATTTTGGAGAAGACATGGATGATGAGAGACTTAAGGAACTCTTTGGCAAGTTTGGTAATGTCTTAAAGTTTTTATAAACACAAGTGAACTTCAGCTTACTTCTAGTATCTTTTCTGTACAGTGCCTTGTAATACAGAGAATCAGCTGGCTGTCTGATGTTTATTTAAAATAGTAATAACAGGTACTTAATTCCATTTCAGATTCGAAGGTGTAGTAATATTTGAATTTTAAATAGGCAGAATAGCCTATATAATCCTGCCATCAGAATTGCTTCAAATAATCTGAAAATAGTGTGTCTGTAAACAGTCTTGGGTGGGTTCTGCAATTTTTTTGAAAGTTGCAAGGGGGAGTGTTTCCTGGTTTAGTACAGATGGATGTTATGAATGTATACAGGAAGAGTTACAAATGAATTTACTATTGCTTTTGTTGACCTGCAGACTTGCCTCTGTTACTCAGTCACATTGTGATGGTTGACCTAATATAAAATTATAAGGAACTATTCCATTGCCAAGCTATATGATTCAGCCTTGATCCTCAGTTGTGCACTGGACAAAATTATGGCAGACATACAACCATGATCTAGTAATGCTATGATGTGTCACCACTGAAATAGGAAATGGCAAACCCCTTAATGCAGTTACAGATTCTTCACGTTTTACTTTAAACCTCAGCTTTCTGTTTTGGTTTTTTTTTGTTTGTTTTCTCCGTGCTTTTGCTTGTTCTCCCATCGATACCATGTAAAGTAAAAGCCTTGTACAAGAGATACCATGTAGCAGCCCCAAGCAGCATTTACAGGAAATTCCTTTCTGCTACTGAAGTATCTGTGGTTGAGACAGTAGTGAGTTTAGCTGATACCACAGCTAAATTAGCAACACCCAATTGGGTCTGTGAACTGCAAGTTTTCAAAGGTTTGTAGTTGCTGAACTGGGATGGCCTTAAACCAGGATAAATGGTGAAGCACATGCCCAATTGCATGGCCTCCTCTATGGCTTTCAGTACCTGTTTCAAGGGATGAAAGCACTAATGCTTTTTAAATGTTGTCATTTTTAATGATTAAAAAAAATTTCATTCACTTCGAGGTGACATTCTTATCCCATTTTGGTTGAAAATACAGTAGGAAAGAAATTCAGCAGGTCAGACTTGAGCTATAATGGCTGAAGTTCATCATCAGGGCAAATTAGTAATTTCATATTAATGGATGACATTTAGTAGATTCTATTCTTAGTTTGTAATCCAGGTGAAAGAAACTAAATATTAAGACTTCTAAAAAGGATGTTCAAAAGGTAGAAAGAATACCCTCTGCATATGAAGCATCATAAGTATTTCATTCTCTTTTTAGGTCCTGCCCTAAGTGTGAAAGTTATGACTGATGAGAGTGGAAAATCCAAAGGCTTTGGCTTCGTCAGTTTTGAAAGACATGAAGATGCCCAAAAAGTAAGCTTATGGAAACCCAAATAATGTTTCCTTGAGTGATTTGAAATCTTGCAAATTCATTAAGGTTTTTTTAATTGGTGAAGGACCCTGCAAAAATGGATGTTCACTTCCTAAATGACTTTGCACAGTTTCTGTCATTTAGAGTGATTTCCTATGAGCAAATGTTCGTTGATCTGAGGAGCCTATTAAGTCAAGATACTCTGAGACAGCTGGAACTAGTGTAGAAATGGGAAATCTTGAATAATTTAATAACCTGGTTTAGATGGGCTTAAAGGTTTCAATGATATTTGGACTCACTCATGCTGGGCAGCATACAGGCATAGTAAATTACTACATCTCTGCAAAACTGAAATGAATCATTGGAGCCAATTTGGTTGCACAAAATGTTTGTGCAAGGCAGAAAGGACTGCGTATTCAAACTTCAGCTCTGCAAAGTCAGCAGTAAAGCCATTAGTTTTATAGGGCATGTTTGGCACAGCTGTAAGAAAATAGTCGTAGAGCCCTGTGATGTTGCTTTTACTCTGAAGGGTAACTTTGGAAGAAGGTCCTTTTTATTCATGTATATGTCTATAACATGCCAGGATGCTGTATAACTTTGTCAACTGGTTGCTTTGATATATCAGTTGACTGTGGCAGTAAGGACATAGCATCAGAAGAGAAACTCAGCACAGAACAAGTTTGCTTTTCAAAAGGCATTTTGGTGATTTGTCGGTACTGCAAGTGTACAGGCGAGAGATTAGAACATATCCTGTCTTATATATATGTTTTTCGGTCTTACATTCATTGACGAATTGTTTCTTTTACAGTACTTAGAATCACATGTAGGGTGTTTTACATAACAAAATTCTGATATCTCTGTAAAAATATTTTCTTAATGAAAGATTAAAAATTTTAAGAAAAAGCCATATATGCCATCTGTAACCTGACATATAGTATAGGATAATCTGATAGATATTACAGTTTCAGATGTTGCTTTTAAAAACAGAACTAGTTGAATTAGAGATTTTCAGCTTAATTTGCCTACTTTTCTCTGCCTTTAGCAAGATAAGGTTGGAGAAGTAGTTTTTCTAGTGTGACTTGGCTGTTTTTGCCTCCAACTTCATGTAAAAAAGTGGTTTGCATCCTCATGACTTGTCTTTAACAGGACAGAAGTATACTTGGAAAGCAATTTCCATGTTACCCTAAGCGGAGAAATCTTAGGGTATTTTGTTCCCATTTGGGATATTTCAAGATGGATTGCCTCTTTTTCTGGAATCTGTATTTAACTTTTTGTATTTGAATTGCATTTTTTTGTATGTCTGAAAAAGACAGGAGTACAAAGCATTGCTAACATGTTGTTTTTAATGAAGGCTGTAGATGAGATGAATGGGAAAGAGCTCAATGGGAAACAAATCTATGTTGGCCGGGCTCAGAAAAAGGTGGAAAGACAGACGGAGCTGAAGCGCAAGTTTGAACAAATGAAGCAGGACAGGATCACCAGATACCAGGTTCAGTTTTAATTCAAGAGGACTAACGTTATTATATGGTATCTTGAGACTTACACAGAACATTTGCTTTCAAAAATAACTTGCCTGTTTTCTTAGGGTGTAAACCTTTATGTGAAAAATCTTGATGATGGGATTGATGATGAACGTCTCAGAAAAGAATTCTCCCCATTTGGTACCATTACTAGTGCAAAGGTAAAAAGTTCTTAGATTGTGCTCATCCTTTCTCTGAAAATGAACAGTGATCCTTCACCAGAGAAAATTATTTCATTGACTAACAGATGTGATCCACTATATATGTGGGCATCTGCTTTCTTGATTATTGTACATCTCAGGTTAAACACTGTATGATCCTCCTTTCTTGTACTGATATTAGTGTAAGAAAAATTGTCTTTTCAGTGCAATAATGTGCTCATTATTATTTCACTGAAATTTTCATTTATACTTAGTTAACAGCTAGCTATTAATTAAGTGATAATACTACTTTCTGTAAATAATTCAGTAAAACCAACCTGTGGTCTCACTTCTAGTAAGCTGAAGTGAGAAACTCATACAAGTTGAGTAGGTATGACACAGGATATTTAGTTTTAAAACTAAATTTTGTACTGACAGGTCATGATGGAAGGTGGCCGCAGCAAAGGATTTGGATTTGTATGCTTTTCGTCACCAGAAGAAGCCACCAAAGCAGTCACAGAAATGAATGGTAGAATTGTGGCTACTAAACCATTATATGTAGCTCTAGCCCAGCGTAAAGAGGAGCGCCAAGCTCATCTCACCAACCAGTACATGCAGAGAATGGCGAGTGTAAGAGCAGTACCTAATCCTGTGATCAATCCCTACCAGCCAGCACCTCCTTCAGGTTACTTCATGGCAGCTATCCCACAGGTACGTGTAGAGAAACTGAATGTTTTGCGCTGTGTATGATATCTGTTCAGATTTAACAGTAAACAAAACTAGTAGCATGTGTCCATAATGTCAGCAGTCTTAATTTCGTAGAAGGGTGATGACTGTTCAGCATGCCCTTCACAGACAACAGAGTTATGCAATGTTTTTATATTTGGCAGACTCAGAACCGTGCTGCATACTATCCTACTAATCAGCTCGCTCAACTTGCTAGACCTAGTCCTCGCTGGACTGCTCAGGGTGCCAGACCTCATCGTAAGTCACTCTTTTACCTCTTTCTAGTGATTGCAGTAAGCTCCATAGCATTTACCTTTGCACTTTTAAGTATATTTTCATGTATCAGTCTTTTCTTTGTCATATTGTCACCATTCAGTGTTTCAGCATGTAATAAATATATTCTCTGACCTGTAGCATTCCAAAACATGCCTGGTGCTATCCGCCCAGCAGCACCCAGACCACCGTTCAGTACCATGAGACCAGCTTCTTCACAAGTTCCACGAGTCATGTCAACACAGCGTGTTGGTGAGTTTGATTTGTGCAAACTTTTAAGTATTAGATTTCTCTTTTCATTTTGCTGGTTCAGGATGATCTCTCAAGTGTTCTTAAGTTCAACATCACATGTGGTAACACTTCCCTCCTTTTCCAGCTCTTACTAAATGAAAAAACTAGTATCACTTGCTAACAGTTGCTCTAAAAACTGTCCCAGCAAAGTCTCCAGCTGTGATTCCACCTCTGTAGGATGAAGCATTTTTTTCTTATTATGTGTGCTTTAGTAATACTGTATGATGGCTTCTGTAATTTCTAAACATCATTGTCATAATTTTAATAGGTCACATTAGAATGTAGAAAAATACCAGGATAATAGAATTTTAGCTCTTAGTATTTTGCCGTAGAATACTGTGAGTCAATATCATATATGCAAAATCTGGACATCACCACCCACGGGCAGGGGCACTTTCCACTGGGCCAAGATAATCGAAGCCCCATGTAGCTTGGTCTTGAACACCTCGAGGGATGAGGAGTCTTCAACCTCTCTGGAGGGATAATTCTCTCAGAATGTATTTGACAGCTATTTGCTTCCTGAAAGTTTTTGTGGTTTTTTTTTGTTTTTTTTTTTTTTTTG
>VYXB01009194.1:13345-27180 GCA_013397135.1 Pachyramphus minor | reverse complement strand
TTTTTTTTTTTAGAATGACTGACATAATCTGCTCAGGAAATAGTGTCCTTTAGGTTAGAATGAAATTAATAATCAGCCAAAGTGGGTGTTTTCTTAATCTTTTTTCAATAGCATGTATGAAAAGCAATTCATGATTGAAGTGGAAGTAGCATCCAGTAAATTTTTAGCTTTGAACCTTTAGATAGGGTTGCTGGTACAACAGTTGACAATAGCACTGAGATGAATCTATAATACAATACCTAAATTACGTACTTAGTTTGAGTTGGCTTGTTATGCTTTTAACTTATACAGTTTAACTAAACTAATTATTCACATACGGAATTGTGTTACTCTTTTTTCAGCTAATACATCAACACAAACAATGGGTCCACGTCCTGCAGCAGCAGCTACTGCAGCTACTCCTGCTGTACGCACAGTACCACAGTACAAATACGCTGCAGGTGTCCGTAATCCTCAGCAGCATCTTAACACACAGCCACAGGTTGCTATGCAGCAGGTATGTAATTTTAGGAACTGTTCTGTGCTTTTACTGATGTGTTTTGCAGAGAAAGGTGGAGGGAAGGGAGCCACTCATAATTATTAGTTGTCATTCTAGAATTCAGGCTCTGCATTGTGGCAGCAGAGTAAAAGCCATTGGGTGGTTAAGTATATTTCAAGTTCACTTGGGACAGGATGTGATCCTGTGTTATTTCGTATTTTCTAGTTGCTTGATACCTTAGCTTAAATTCTTGTATTTATTCATAACTCCGTGGAGTGGTTGCTGATAATCTTCACCATCACTCAGCTCTAACCAGTACAATATGATTAAATTGCCTTAGTTGTAATTTCTCCCATGCTTCTGATAGTGTAGGCCTAGTTTATACTGAGTTGTAAATATGGGATAGTTGAAGCTGTATCTAACTATGAACTATAATTTAATTTTCAAATGGTGTCAAATTAATTTGCAGCCTGCTGTCCATGTGCAAGGTCAGGAACCCTTGACTGCTTCCATGTTGGCTTCAGCCCCTCCACAAGAACAAAAGCAGATGTTAGGTATGCATATCAGACCTTTCTCTACGCAGAAGGACAGTCAAAGTACTCTTTTATCAGTCTCAAAATGCAGAGTAAATGGTTTTACCCGTCGAACAAGATGTTTGTTTCCCTTTTCCCTTTAATCTAGTCTGTTTGTCAGGTGAGGTTTGTCCCTGATTAACTTCTTTCTCTCTAGGTGAACGTCTATTCCCTCTCATTCAAAGCATGCACCCTACTCTGGCGGGTAAGATCACTGGGATGTTGTTGGAGATTGACAACTCTGAACTCCTCCACATGCTTGAGTCTCCTGAGTCTCTTCGTTCGAAGGTGGGTGAAATTTGTCTTACACTGGTTTGGTCGGTGGTTAAATCTACACTGATCTAACAAGTGTTTATGCTGGCACAGTGGAGCAGCAGTGCAATGCAACAGTGGCTCAGGGCAAGAGTATCCTCCTTCACAGGGTGGCAGTGACTGGAATTGTAATGTTATCCTTTTTTTTTTTTTTTTAACACTGCAGGCATTGTTATGTATAATTTATGTTGTATTATTAAGTTAAATAGAAATTGCAAAGCTTCCCTTTATTAATTTCTCTTTTTTACTTAACAGGTTGATGAAGCTGTAGCCGTACTACAAGCCCACCAAGCTAAAGAGGCTGCTCAAAAGGCAGTTAATAATCCTGCTGGGGTTCCAAGTGTTTAATAGGTAAGTCTTCTGAGTGCTGTAGTTTCATAGGTTGACTGGGGCAATAGTCTTTAGTCCATGGCCTTTTAAGCAGCATGTGTCCAGACCCTGTATCATTTGCAGCCACAGAAAGTAGCTTTGGCAAACAAACTTCTGTGCTCACTCCTGTTGTCCAGTTCTGTAGCTACTTAGTAAAAGCTGCTGATGTGTCTTGTGTATTTAGCTGGTACTAGAGCATTGGTTTTAACAGCAAAATTAGCTGGAATTAGTTCTAGGCACATGTGCAAAAATAGGCTGTTCTGTCAAATGCTACTATTCATGCAGTTGTTTGAGAGGAACTTGTGGAATTGAAGTAAGCTTAGAGTGGTACTCCAACCCCATTGTTTCTTAGAAATGAAATAGCTTATTTACACTATAATTTGTATATACTTGCCAAAATCTAAAGCTGAAAACTAAACTATGAAACTAAGCTATATATTGTCTTGACTTCACATTTGAGTGAATTTAACTTTACTGTCAATTAAAATACTGATTTGTCTTTATTGCCTTCTGTGGGGTCAGTATTTTAGTTGTGCATGACAGAAAGAGCCACAAGGTGGTACCTTTGCAATTTTGACAGGGGAAAAGGTGAAGAATAATAAATCAATATTTATGATAATCAATATCCTCAATAAATGTTGAGGATAGAAAGAAATCTATCTATTCATTCTAGTTAGGTTTTGCCTGTCTGTGAACTTATTCACGTTTGTAGCTATCATTTGAAGATGAATTCAACATTTGATCATGTAGAATTTTCTTTTTTATTGATATTTTGATTTCTGCAATTTTCCTTTTGGAGGCAGAATTTGATGGTTTTTACACTACTTTTTTTTTTTTTTGCTAGTGACACTTTCACACTGGAAATATCAAGTGCTCAATAAGTTATTTCTCCTAAACTAAAATGCCCAGACTTTGAGACCACTACTCCACCTGCTCCATTATGTTTTAGTAACTGGAAATTAAAAATACTGTTAGGGGAGTTACCTGATGAGCCTCAGTCTGCTGGCCTTAAGAGAGTAGAGGTGACCTGCAGTGAAGTTAGTCACAGTATCAAACACTGTGTGTAGGCATTGTCTAAAGCTGTGCCGTGTAAAGTACACTTCAGTTCTAGAGTGAGTTTTGTCTTACCAAGGATCACAGGCTTTGCATACTTTACTTTCTGATACTGTGCTTGCAAAGACCTTTGGTATGATCGATGGCATGAAAACCCTGGCATACACCTGCAGCAAGGATATCAGAAAACAGAAGGTGCTGCTTTAACTTTAGAACCTAACAGTGTTGTTTTTGTTTGCAGAAAGATCCGGGACTACAATCTAGAACTTCGCTTCACCGAAGAAAAAAAAATCTAAACATGGAAAAACTATTAAATATTGAGAAAAACATTGCAAAATATAAAAGAAATAAAAAAAGGAAAGGAAACTTTGAAGCTACGTACAGAGCAACGCCGGGGCTAGCAAAACAAATGTTAGTCCTAGATCACTTACGGATTTAAAATTTTTAAAAAAATAGTAAAATAAAAAATACAAATTAATGTTTTATAAACCCGGGGAAAAGAATTTTCAGCACAGTACAAAAATTTAAAGCATTCCTTTCTTTAATTTTGTAATTCTTTACTGTGGAAAAGCTCAGAATATCACCACTGTTTTAGTTGACAGTGGGAATTGATAGCTGAGCAAAGAAACATAATTTGGATTATAAAATTCTTGGTTTAATAAAAATTCCTTAAACACTGACTTACTTGTGATGGTCTCTTTTGCACAATGTAATTCTCATAATGTCATTCAGAATGCAAAGTTAAATCCCACTCTAAAGTATGTTTTAGTGGTTTGTAAAGAAGATTAGCTTCCATTTAGGCACCTGTTACTGATAATATAAACTTAGTCATTAAAACCAATTAAAAGATCAGTGAGATCTGGGTATTAAATCTGTAGTAGGAACAGTGTCTTGAGATGTTTTAATTACCTAATTAGAAATAGACCTTTAAAATACCCTACTTTGAGATGACCAGGAGAAAATGTTGTTATAAAAGGCCTGTGCTGGAATTGTGTAACATACCAGCACTGATCCTGTTTGACCACCCGCACATGGTGCTTGTTCTCACAGGTTTTGGTGGAAGGAACAGTCTCTCCATAGGTCTCCAGCGGTGTCTTTACATGACCAACAAGCCCCAAGATGGAGGCAGTCATATGGATGTAGAGAATGAGGAAGGATTGGCTACAACATGCAGTGTTGCAAAATTCTGTTAGTGTGAACATATGAACACAAGACATTCCTAGAACAAAAAACAGTGAGGTTTTAGCTGATAACACACTAAAACTAATGCACTTGGCAGAGAAACCAAAAGATCACACTTTTTGCATAATAAGAATCCTGTGGATAGGACTTCATAGTCCTTTCTTCATGTTGTATATTTCTAATGCTGCGTGTTCCCTAGCAAGCAAATGGTTTCTGTTAGCTCTGTCTTTCTGCTCTATTACTAAGGAACCAATTGGTTTTGGTTTTTCTGTATTTTGGGGGGGTTTGATGTGGTAAATTCTTAACGGGCAACTTTGAAAATCTCAGCTACCTCTTTGGCAGCTAAATTATTGAATTATTACTGAGAAAGAATGAAGTTAGGGTGCTTTAAATCAGCAGCTTTGAAAATGGATCTAAAATTCAATGCTGTTCCTAATTTCTTAATATTCACTACAAATATCTTTTCATGAACTTTTGATGTGTCACAGAGCTCTGCATACAGTGAGCATACACAAGACTGGGTGAGGCTTTTTATCAAATTTTGAATGGTAAAATAATTCTAGCAGCTTTACTGGCTCCAGGAACCTGCTGCTTCCTGGAAAATGCGACCTTTCTTATTCATCTTTATCTATGACTGTCATAAAAAACAAGGTGGAAGGAGGGGGAAGTTTTTTGGGGTTTTTTTTTTGTTTTAATATATTGCTGCTTGCACTAAATCAGATCTGAAGTAATTCTGTCTCCACTTGGCGCTGATGGGAGCTTCAGGTGTTTGTGTGTCAGTCACTGGAAAGAGTGTCCAGACAAACAGCACATGGCAGCAAAGGCAAGAAAACCCAGCACTAGCCCATGAGCTGGTCATTTGTTACAGGACCTTACTGAGGTTGAAAGTTTTGCAGGACTAAAACCTAAATGTGTAACTTAACTAAGCACAGTGTTATATGCATAACTAAGACACAGTAGCAACAGCTCTTGTAAAATAAACTTTCACTAAGTTAGGAGATACATAGAAGTTGTCCATCCACAGATACGTTATCGTGTGGTTGCTGCCTTGCCTTTGGTTTCTTTTCCCTCTTCAAGGAGGGAGTACTTACTGCAGACTTGTGGAATAAAAGAGATATTTTCTACCCAGTTTAGCTTGTAATTGGCTCTATAAGCTGCTTATTCAAAATTGATAATGCAGAGGCAGAAAGCAGGTAGTGAAGATGGGATGTGCTCCTCTTACAAGAGAAGAGAGAAGAACTGGCAGGCGAGGCCAGGGAAGAGATATGAACATCTGTTAGTCATGGAGGAAGGCATGACCCTTAGCCACTGCAATCCAGTGGGGCTCCAGTTGCTGTACGTAAAGAATACAGGTTATATGGAATTCACAGGAAGGTGTTAGTTCATTCTGGAAGTCTTTCTGAAATCTATGTTGTATTAGGGGAATGCCAGTGTTGTCTGCATCTATTGCAGTCAAATCCTCCAGAAGTCCCCTAAATGACAGCTCAAGAGGCCCCTAATTTTTCCCATGTGATGACACCCTTTAAGGGGAATGAACATCCCCTTATGCAAAGATTTTCAGATTTTTTTCTGTTAAGTGAATTTGAGACATAAGCCTAGCAGAGAGGTGAAATTGGTCTGGTGTAAATGAATCCTCTTTAAAATCCCTCACTTCGCTATAAAAGCATTAGGTTAAGCTTGTATAATTCTTACATTCAGTCTTGTCCTGATGGAGGCAGACTGGCATAGCCTTTAATTTGCAGTCTTTGTGAGGTGTATGACTAGAATTAAGAATTTTTTAAATTAGATGGTAAATCTTACAAAAAAGGCAGTTCAGACAAGATATGCACATGTTAAGAGGTTGAAAGTGCAACCTTAATTTCATGTAATATCAACTATAACAACATTAAAACTTTGGAGACAATTTTAAAGACCAAAAAATATTTGGTACCGTAATAGAAATGCTGAAGAATCAGATGACATTAAACATTTAAGGTCTATCTAAAGGATGATAAAAAGGCCCAGTTATTTTCAGGAATCTCAGAGCCCTAGCAGGAAAGCAAGAGACCACTTCACTTCTGCTTGTTTCCCTAGATAAGTTGTGTCTTCAATGAGTCTGCTGGAGTTAACCAAACTAATTTTAGTTCTATAAGAATAAGCAAGTTATTTAATGTCTTGCCTATGGGGAAACTGAAAAAGGAAGAAAAGAGAAGGTCTTCCAGTTTGTACAAGACTTTTGTGGGTGTGTCGAGCACTAGCATCTATACCAGCCTGAAATACTGGGTAACTTCTGTGATGGAAGGAAACAGTGAGGCAATTCTACTGAGTTGAGTATGATGGCTTAAGAAAACAAAACTGTGCGCTGGTTGGGTTTATTTCTTCCCATTGTTGATTACATGGTAATTCCCCACTATTATACAACAGATGCCTGTTTAATCAATGTCTTCTATTTTATTTGTGAATCTTAAAGATGGCAAACAAGGCATTTGTTAGTGCCTCTATCAATGTATCTTTGGAGTGTTACTGTAAAACAATGGACAAGGCAGAAAAATCGATTTATGCAATAGCAGTACTGTTCCCTTGGGTTAATAGGAAGCCTGGCAGTCACTTCCTGCTGCCACAAGTTCCCTCTAGCATGTGTCAGAGGCTTACACTGATCCTCTGCACCCTGCAGCCAGCCAGTGCTAAGCTGATTTTGCTGGATCCTCTGGTATTTCATTCTTTCAGTCCTTCCCTGTCTTCCATCCTAACCACAGCAAACACTCCAGAGTTTAGCAGCAGCCAAAACTGTGCTCCTGGAATGATTGGTGATTTGAATGAATGAATGAATGGTATTATATTCGCCACCCGCTTTCCCAAGCGGAATGTGTCTTCATGGGCAACTAAATCAAAGGTTTGGGGCAGAGGTAATCTGAATTGCACACATTCTCAGCGCTGTTCTGAAGTCCAGGGAATTCAGATTTCACTGGGTCCTGGGGGAGGAGGGGCAATGTGGTGGAAATTAAGATGTTCCTAAATATGTCATATTGCCATGTCATATTGCAATATCATATTGCCAGTTCATGCTAATTAGGTGTCTACCTTTGAATAAGCAGCATCTTCAGTTCTTGCAGTTCCTGCTTGGTAATATTGGTAGTGATTGCTATGGACCAGATGTTCAAAGGTAGCCGCTTACCATTTTGGGTTAGGAGTCTGGGCAAAAAGGTTTTCTGAAATCTACATCTAATAGATGTATTTCTGCTCAGGACAACTGGGGTAAAAGAAAACAAACCAAAACAGAAAACACAACCCAAAACTTCCCCCCAAAACAACCAGGATTTATCCTCAACAGGTCTAGGAGTCATGGTCCAAACTGATGTGAGAGACAGCCACAGTCCTTGGGACCACAGTTTTCATTAGACTTTTATAGTTACATTTTTTGGCTATCCCACTTGGGATTAGGTAGGAACCTCTATTTCTGTGACTGATTCTTCTGTTGGAGTCTCTCTCCACACACAAGCAACGGTTTCACTTCCATCTCGAGTAGTTAAAAGTGCTAGTGATCTCTTCATGGCTTCCCGTGCATGAGTCCCTGAGAGGTGATTTGAGGCTAGAAATGCCTCCCGAGTAAATTCAGCGCAAGCTTGGATTTACTGGAATCAGAAGCTACTCTAAAATTGTCTCATTTCTTCTCTTAATTACTTTTTACAGTGTAAGTGCGCACTGTGAATTAAACTGCCCTCTCTCCCTTGCCTCCTTTCCATTTTCCCTTTGATAATCTAGTCCTTTCAAAGACAAACATCACACGCTATGTCCCATTACATCAGTTAGGTAGGTGCCCCATCAATGTCATGGCAAGTGATGCTAAGAGCCCTATACCACCTTTGCAATGGAAAGCCATGGGAAGGTGACAAGGTCTGGCTGGGAAATGCTTCAGGTCTTCCCTGACAGAGTGTCAAAGGCAGCATGCTGACCTGAGGGTCCTGGAGAATTTGAGCTATTACTATTCTCATGTAAAGACTTGAAATGTGGGAAATCCTTGTATGCCTTATCCTGCTGTGAGTCCACGTGGTGTGATCACCTCTGTGAAGCAAAGCTTTTAAGTCTCACTTACCTGCTGTAGGACGTGGTCAATAATGAGGAATAGTAGCCATATCTAAATGAAAATACAGCTGGAAGGGTTACAAGTCCCTAGGACATGGCATTTGAAGTGAATAATGTGAAACGAATATTTTCAGCTACAATAAGACCACAAGGTGTGTATGTAGTCGTAACTCCCTTTGAAGGACTTGGGCAACAGGAATAAAGGAAGAATATTTTTAAAAAATTATTTTTAAAAAAATTAAAAGAAATAATTTGAAGCTTAGATTTCTCACTTGTTTGAACTGAATGTAATCACTAAGAAAAAAAAGAACTGACCACCAACTTAAAATGACAGCAATAGAAAATTCCCTCCCATGGTCCAGAGCATAGATCCCTCTGTCTGCCTCAATTTTTTTTCCATTAAACTCAGTCTGCACATGCTTTACCTCCCAAGTAACAAAAGCAGAGAAATGGATTTGCAAAGTGGCTTGGAATGCAAGTGGAAACACACACAGCAGCCTTGCTCAGGAGGGGAAGAAATCCTCTTCCAGAGCTGCCCTGAGGTGTGGGGAGCCTCATCTCCCAGGGACAACTGGGTAGCTGTGACACCAAGTGCTGCTGCAAGCAGGGGGCTGTGTGTGTGTGTGTATTTCTGGAGCTTTCAGGGTGGTTATATTTGGCTGCACAGATGAAGAATAAAAACAAATCAAGTTATCAAAGATGTTGTACAATGTTATTTTACTTATTTTTCTCCATTTTATCCACAATGCCCACAGTTAATCCTGTTTCTTGAAAAATATGTACAAACCTTATTCCACTGGAAGAACACATTCTCAGCGCTGTTGGTGAATCATGGCCTTCCCAAAGTAATTTTTTTCATCTGACTAAAGGGCTTTTGGTGAGGCTGGAGTACTATTCTCACATCAGAGAGATGAGCAGCAGCATCATTTCAGCGCTGATGAACTCATTGCAGGTCTCCAGCAGTGCTGCTGGTGTAAGACTACAGGACTTCCACAGAGATCCACACGAGAAGGCCCAGTTCCACAGTGCCTTTCCCTCAGGGTACCAGAAATTGATAAAGGAAGCTGTGAAGCAAGTGTAAATCATCCTTGTTGTCCAGGAATTAGTGATAAACAGAAGTCCCAGGCCAGAGATGGACCTACCATTTAAACAACACTATTTCCAGTGAGGCACTTTCTTTTCTTACAAACCTGCCGGGTACCCCTTGCACCAGGTGGTCCCTGGTTCGCATTCCTTGAAAAAGTGTGACTTACTGTCACTCTGTAATGAATTACAACTTCATGGGCTCCTACCTCGTGCTGTTCTGAACTTCCTCCCTCTTCGGCACCGGCGTTTCAGGGCGCGGGTCGCCCTGCTGGATGATGCCCGCTGCGGGCTTACTCATCATTAGTCCTCCCCGCGCTGCCCCTCTTCCCGGCGAGGCCCCGAGGCAGAGCCACTCCTCATCCCTTTTCGGAAGAGGTTTTGAAGCAAAATCGCTGCTAAAGCTGTGCCCGGCACGTCTCAGCGCCGCCTCCCACCTGCGCGCCCCGGCACCTCCCTCCCTCCCTCCCTCCATCCCTCCATCTCTCCATCCTTCCATCCATGCCCTCGGCCCCACCATGAAGCTGCACTTCAGCATCGCCGCTGCCGAGGGGCTGCGGGAGATGTGCGGGATCCGCGCTGGGCGCGGAGAGAGCGGGAGGCGGGTCCGGCGGGTCCGGGCGCGGATCTGCCGCCGCTGTGCTCGCAGGGATGGTCGGTGTTCCTGGAGGGATTCCTGCTCGGAAGGCATGGCACAGCCAGGTCCGCCACCGGGACGCGCAGGTCAGGGCACCCCGACAGCAGCGGTGGGGGCAGCCTTCCGTCCGACCCTGCAACCAGGCTGGGCTGTGGAGCAGGAGGGGCTCTCCTGGCCTCCAGGATCCCAGTGTGAGATGGGGGCAGCCACTTTTTTCGCTCCAAATCCGTGTTGTTGAAGCCGACCTTCATGCTACCACCACCACGGGGAGGATGCAGCAGGTGCCAACCCATGCCCTGCCCTCCCACCTGGCCCTCGCACCTGCCTGGTTCTCCTGATGCTGTCCTGTCACAGGGACAGAGCGTTGCTTGTGAGGCACCTATGTTTGCAGGGCAAAATCCAGCAGCAAGTGAGATAAATCCATAAAAAGCCAAGGGATGTGTTAGAAGGGTATGGTAAACTGGCTTAATGGGAAAACATTGGCCAAGCGGCAACAGCTATCAGCTCCAAGTGCGTCTTTTCCTTGGCCTCTGGGAGAAATGTGCAGCTGCTTAATTTGGGTTGTTAATACCATGAACAACTCTAGAAAGTGTACAGAGGTCAGGCCAGGAAAATTGCACAGTCAGCTGCAGGATTTTTTTAGACAAGCTGAGGGTTAACCAAGTGTTGGACCCTTTGGCCCAAATTGCTTAAGCACATACCTCAAGAGTGACCCTGTCCATACAGTCAGTTACAAAACAGTTGGAACAGAGGCTTGGAGTATTCCAAGGAATACTCCAAGGAACAGTGCGCATCAGGGAATAATGTACGGCCCCAGTCAAGTGAAGTGGATTATTTCAGGGGTAATCTGCCAGTTTATCTCTACTTTTTTTTGTTCTATGTTGAATTGCCTCTATCTCTTTCCCCTCTATCCTTCCTCTGGCTTTCTCAGGAAAGTAAAAGGGAACATGTGATGAGCTTTTCTGTGAAAGCAGAGTGGCTGCCAGCCTTCACTTTGCTAGCCTGATCTCTCTGGCCATTGCCAGTTCTTGACTCCAAGTGAAATCTTTCGCAGCTTTTCCTTGAGTCTGGGTGCACAGTCACCTTTACCTCAACAACCCTATTTTAGGGCCCTTTTTGATGAACATTTCTTGTGGTGGTGGGTTAGATAGGGGCTTCTTCTTTTGGCAGCCTCCTTGCTATGCTCTCAGTTGCAGTGATATGACCATCCTGAAGCAGTTTTTAAGCATGGGGATCAATCCATCTCTCTCAGCTCTGTGTGACTCCACAAGCAGTTGGTGTAGCACATGCAAAAGCCTTCCCAAAGGCAGCAGGGCTCCCATGAGAAGCAATGAGATGTGCTCTTGGAGTCACAGCCCTGCAATTCTGTTCCCTGTAGAACCTCTCACCGTAGTGTTTTGCTTTGGTCAATGGAGCATTTTGGATAACCTATGTGAACTAATAAAGCAGCTTACGTATTTGCTTCCTTTTTAAAAGGCCTACTGGTTCTTGCTCAACAGGTTTTAACATCATTAGTCCTCTCAGCAAAATCTTTCCCTTCTCTGCATCCTCTGTAAGTGTAAGTTTGCCTCATGCTGGGCTTTACAGCTTATTAGCTGACTTCTATTTTCAGCTCCTTCACTCCTGCTGTTGGTAGCTCCCACATTTGGTCTTGAAGTTTACAACTGCACTGCTGACTCTTAATTGCTTTCCCTATACTTATACAAGGTTTCTTATCTACAGTTATTATCTCCTGTTCTGATTATTTTGCTTGAGATAATCTGTTAAGGTAGAAAAATATCTCACCATGAGAAGTCTTAAACTCCAGGATACAGTAATTTTCGCCTTCCTGACCAGATCACACGTAGTGACCACAAAGTCCAACAGACACACAATTCTGTGATGGATGTAGGATGTGAATTAGAAATAAGCCTCCCTCATGGACAGATCTCTGCATGATTATATTTGCGGGTATTTCTTGAATGCTACCCTGCAAGATCTGTCCATGGCATCTGTTGGATGTGAAGCTGAACTAATAGTGCATCTCTCAAGGTAGCAATTTCTAAAGCACTGCTATTCTGCCTCTCCTAACTTGTTATGCAAAATCAAGACATGTAATTATTTTTTGTGATGCTGTGCTTTATCTGCCATTTTTCTCCTGTTACACATTTTCTAATTTCCTATCACTTTATAATTTGAGAGTGCTTCTATTGTTTGACACTCCCAAAACCTATTTCTTACTGTCTCCCAGAGCAGTTGTTCTCTTCAAAAGGACTGTCTGAAGGGAGCAGCTCTTCAGATGCACTGAGTTGTGATGAAGCATATGAGGTTTTGGATACACTGTTGAATGGGGAGGTGCAGATATACTGACTGTGACGAACTTACCTCCAGGTGCCTTACTTCCAAGTGGGTTTCTGAGCCTTAAACTGAGGACTCAAGGCAAATGGTAACCCAAGATGGAAGTGTGAACAATCAAGAATGATGTATTAAAAAGAGATCTTGCTTAGAATGACTTGCTTAGGCAGGGCTGGCAGAAATGCTGGGGAGAGCTGGGCAGCTTTAGCCCTTCTCCTCTTGTGGGGATAGGCACTTGGCTGTGGATTGCCAGAAGGTCTTGTCTTGGTCTGAAGATTTACAACCTTGAACTTCCTCTGGGAGATGGGGCTTTGTATAGGCTGTAAGAGGGTCCAGAAGTGGCTCTGACTTCTCCCCTTTTGCCCCTTTTTTTAGGAGCTAGAGCATTCAATTGTGGGAAATCCAGATTTCCTTTCCTCCTCTGTCTTGGGTATTTAGGTATTAAGCATTAGCAGTAAGAAGGACAGCTGAAGGACAAGTTTCTCTTTGCTTGGCAGGAACCCCACACACATAGGGCAGCGGATGTTTGCACTTGCTGAACTGGGATTTGTGTAGCCATTCTCTGCCAATGACTGTGAACAGCCTCAGGTGCAGTGTCAATGGCAGATGGATGTGCATTTGAAGGATCTGAGCTTTGGCCTGGATTCACCCAAGGACAGCCAGGCAGTGCTCTGTACTGTAGTCAATCTCTCCTCTGGTTTTAGTTTTCTGGGGACTGCACACTGACCAGGACACCCCCATTAGTAGAGCTGTGGGGCTTTATTCTGCTTTATTTATGGATAGGTGAGGCCCCCTTGCAAGAACAGCTAAGTTACAGAAGCTTCAAGAGTGAGGGCAGAGCACCTGGACAGCACTTTGTACATTAAAAATGTTACTGGATTTCCTTGAAATCAAAGAGTTGCTGAAAATCTGGGCTGTTCCTGGTTTCTTCCTTTTGATGTTGTGGTTGCTTGCATTTGGGTTTTTAGTTTGGCAGCCACTTAGTGAGTCCCTCTCTAAAGAAATATCATAATAATTAACCTACTAAAGGAATATCATCCTTAACCTACCTCTGTTGTGGGACTAAAAGGAAATTTCTTGCAATTGTTGGAGTAATCACTTGGTGGATCAATCTAGCAGGTAAAATTCAATTATGTGCAGATACAGGTGACTGCAGAGGATTCTACAAGGCTCTGAAAACAGCGTAGGGTCCTACACACTGGGTTCAAAACCCCTTACTCAGTGCAGATGGTCAAACACTTCTCACAGATAAAGCTTCCATTCTGAACCGTTGGTCCAAACACTTTCAAAATCTCTTCAGTACCAGCCGTGTAGTTCAAGACTCAGCAATTCAGTACATTTCACAACAACTGGTCAAAACTGAACTGGACATTACCCCCACCTTGGAAGAAACCCTTAAGGCCACACAGCGGGTGAAAACTGGCAAGGCAGCTGGGGTTGACAGAATCCCACCTGCAGTCTGGAAGCATGGCAGCCAAGCACTCCATGCCAAGTTCCACGAGTTCATGGTGCTTTATTGGGAATGAGGCAAGCTACCATCAGACCTCCGTGATGCAGTCATCATCACCTTTCACAAAAAGAAAGGAGATAAATCAGATTGTTCAAACTACCGAGGCATTACTCTGCTCTCCAATGCTGGCAAAATCCTTGCAAGAATTCTTCTGAACAGCTTAATACCAGCCATAGCAGAAGAACTTCTGCCTGAGAGCCAATGCGGTTTCAGAGCCAATAGGAGTACCACAGACATGGTATT
>VYXB01009194.1:0-12886 GCA_013397135.1 Pachyramphus minor | reverse complement strand
GTTGGGCAGGGCACGTCTCCAGGATGAAGGACCACTGCCTCCCTAAGATCGTGCTCTACGGTGAACTTGCCACCGGCTACCGCAAGAGAGGAACCCCAAAAAGGAAATACAGGGACTCCCTGAAACAACATCTCAGCCTTGGCCATATTGATCATCACCATTGGTCTGCTCTGGCCTCCAATTGGGAGGCCTGGAGACAAACCATCTATAACGCTGCCACCTCCTTTGAGAACTCACGCAAGATCACTCTCGAGGAGAAGAGACAATGCAGAAAGAATCGTGTCCAGTCAATACCGCCTGGGGAATCTTTCTCTTGTCCCTTCTGCAACCGGACTTGTCTGTCACACATTGGCCTTTTCAGCCATCAGCGCCTGCAGCAAGCGCGGGTAGAGCCCTTCGAAATCTTCGTTTGCGAAGCCAAACCATGACTTCAAGGCAGGGAGGAAATAGGAAGTGTCTTCTATAGGGTTAAGAGTGAAAAACAACACTGATGGATTCTGGTCATGATGTCAGTCTCTATTGAATCACTTAGCAACATCTCTGATCGCTATAAATGACTGTTGGGGAAATAGTGCTAAAGAAAAATCTGTTAGTCATGATAAAACAATGGGTAAAAAGTAATTAAATAAAGAAAATGTCTTTTAAAACTTCATTTNACCATGACTTCAAGGCAGGGAGGAAATAGGAAGTGTCTTCTATAGGGTTAAGAGTGAAAAACAACACTGATGGATTCTGGTCATGATGTCAGTCTCTATTGAATCACTTAGCAACATCTCTGATCGCTATAAATGACTGTTGGGGAAATAGTGCTAAAGAAAAATCTGTTAGTCATGATAAAACAATGGGTAAAAAGTAATTAAATAAAGAAAATGTCTTTTAAAACTTCATTTAGTCAGTCATGTACCAGAATGCTCTCATATCTTTGATTATTTGACAGTCTCTGCACACATCAATTTTTGCTTTCGCATGGAACATGTTTTAGCATTTTTATCTTCGAATAGTCTCTTTTGTTTTAATATTTCGTCAGATGACTGAGAAGGAAATGCCCATAGGCCTGTTCATTCTGTATGTAATCCATACAAAATAGCTGTATAGTTATAATGCTCTTCTATCTTTTCAGTTTAGTACTTTTGTGTCTGTTACTCTGTCTAACTTTGGCATCTCCACACCTCCAATGTGACCCTGGATGAAACAGCTGATCTAGACAGTGTAGGCAGGAGCACACACTGAAAGCCAAACCTATGGGATTAGACATAAGTAGGAGATAATTTTGGTCAACCAGACTTTAAAATTGATAGTATCTCCTGATGAGGATCACTGCAGAAAGATAAAAAAACCCAGCCCCAACTATGACCTATGTCTTTATTCCTCATTTTGGAGACATAAACTCTTAGAGCTTAAAACAACCATATTTAGGGAAGTTGCTCTGTCTGTTTTAGGTGGAAATCTTGGATGAAGACTAAGTATCTCTTCCACCAGGTTGGAACATCCTGTCTGGGCTTTTAACACCATACACAGATACACGCTTTTTGTTTATGGGCGTTTTCCTTTAATTCTTTGAGATGTGAAAAAGTCTAATTGGTTGTAAGAAGCTTCTCTTTTCTGTGGCCCAAATCCTGAGGATGCACAATCGCCTTTCAAAAAACTTACCCAGCAGCTGGCACGAAGATGAATTAACTATTTTTTTAAGTAGGCTGGAGTCTCAGCTTGTGCAAACTGATGATAACAGCACCACTTTGTGTAGGTGAGGCATGTCCTGAACACAGAGGGAAGAGAGAGGACCTCCTTGTTGTCAGACTCCTGGCAAATTATTTTGCTGTATCTCATCAGTTTGCCTGCCTGTAGAGCAGAGATAAAAATTTTCAGTCCCTAGAGGAAGATCATGCATGTGAAGGGCTTTGAAGATAAAAACCACTCTATTGCTGTCAGCTTTACATAAAACCAAAGCATGTAACTGTTATCTAACTCTTTTACATTGTGTATCTCAGAGCGATTCACACATATCTAATAATCAGGAACTTGGAAATACCAGCGTGTTGCCAGTGTAGGAAAAGTGGAGTTGTGAAAATACACCTCACTCCTGTTTTTAGACAACAGACCAAAAAAAAGCTATTGCTAATTCTTTCAGTAATAAACTTTCTTTTTTTTTTCCTTCACACTTCAGTTGCTGGAGTCACGTGAAAGACTTGGGCAGCAGGGGCCAGAGGGAAAAATGTCATCTTTCATGTGATTCACTGACAGTAATTGCTGAGTTGAATACTGGTGCAGAAAATTAATTAGTAGTAATGTCTGAGCATTCTGTAGGAAGTCTCATTTTGCTGATCAGATGACATATTGTTTTGATTTAGGTAAAAGAATATTTCCAGGCAAACTTGCTCTATTTTGATGTGTTTTAGTAACGTGCATTTTGAGAAGCTAAACATAGCTTGAGATAATTTGCCTATAGAGGGAATTTTTATCTTCCAAGTAACGAAATGATGCTTAAGTCATATTAGAGCTGCCTGATATTAATTATAAGGTAATGTAATTATGGTTCTCTAGTGCTTTTTGGTCTGTTTATAAATGACGTAGGTACAGAGACATTATGCACATATTAGCCAGCTGATATAGTTGGAGGAAGAATCAAACTTTCAGATAGTTTGTGTTCCTGAAAGATTCTCTGATTTGAGAGTTTTTTTGTTTCGTTGAGTTTTTTGGTTTTTTTTTTCTTTGTCAATATTAGATGATCTGATAAATGTTACCACCTCTCACAGACAAAGTAATAAAAGTGTCTGAGGTAGCACAAGTCAAGGGCAAAAGTCACCAGCCAGTAAAAAGTAGTTCTGTGGGTACAGATGAAAGGAATTCTGTATGAACACACTGGAAAGAGAAGACATTTGCAACCAGATCATGTTTGTCCATGAAGTTTAAAAGACCTAGATGATAAGGTTAACGCAATGCTACTTTTCTGGCCTGAAACAAGAGCTCAGAAGCAGTAAGACTGTAAAAATTAGGAATCCCACAAAAGAGGTTGCTCATTTAGGGTGTCTTCTGGTGGCTACCCTGACAAAGGCTCCGCCCTTGCTGTGGGCCCTAATGGGGTGCTGGGTGAGTACCCTGTGCCTTCATGTCTTGCTGTCAAAACAAGAGAGCACTGAAAGCTCCTTGGAAATTATGAATGCTTCTTCATTGATTTGAAGCTTCCTTTTGTCTGTTTTGCACCTCAGGCAGCTTTTTGGGAGTGTCGTGCCTGCTTTCCCTCCAAAGTTTTACCTGGCAATAATCAAGTCAATGGCAGATAAGAGGCAGTCTCAGCTGGAGCAGTACCTTCAGAATGGTAAGCTTGGCTATAACAACGTGATCAGCTTTTGTATGTAGGACTTAAACCTATGAGAATGTGTCTGCAATTATGGCTGCAGTGTGTTTTGCCTTCTGTACTGAGCTGAGTAAGAGTGTATCTAAACAATGCAACCCTGTCCTGGCTGTTGATTCACTGGCTTTAGAACAGCAGCTTATAATATTTCTCTCACTTCTGAAGCAGCTGCCTTTCTGCAGCTTTCCCAAAACATAGGAGTTCAGTTTCACACTGAACAGCCTGCAGTCTGTCCATTCTCTCTCCTTCCGGATCAGTGAGCTGAGCGACCCACCCCTGCTGCTTCACAACTGCCAGAGCTGACGAGGGACCTGGTGTGGGTAAAAGAGGAAAGCGGTAAGAGACAGGCACTCGGACAGATAGAAGTGTAATTCGGATTTGAGTTCTGCACAAACCTCTTCCTTCAAGGGTTTCCAGGAAGACTTGTGAGAATTATAACAAGAGCTTGTAGAAAAATTATATCTCAGGTGCAATGTTCTGTGTTATAAACTAGGTCCCTGTGTTATAAACACAGGATCCCTAGAATGCGTCTTGTGAGTTTCATGTAAGCCAAGGGAAAAAACCCACATCCATTTCAACTACTCAAAAGGGGCATGCGAGGGGATGAGCTTAACAAGGTTTTGTAGCCTCCAGCCTCAGATAGTTTGTGCCAAGACTTAGAAAACCAAGACTCAACATTAGTCTTTAAAGTTTTATTTAGTGATTATTATATCTTTTTTCACATGAGTATTCAACAGTTTCTTTTAAATTTACTGGCCATTAGTGACCATGGAGCTACACGGCCAAGAATCTTACTGAGGAATTACTCGGGGAGAATAACAACATTACATATATTTTGCCATGTTCATAGCTTCAGTGATTTGACAATAGACAGATAAATGGATCTGTGCAGAAACCAAAGGATGGGTAAAGTAGCAATGACTGTTTAATCAATAGTCATGTTGTATACATCTTGTTTCTAGACATTAGCCATATTTTTCAACTTTTTGATTAGTTTGGTTTCCTCCCTCCCCATTTTTCCTCTTGTTTTTCAATTACTTTGGATTCAAATAGTGCCAGTAGTGATGTCTTCATAGATTTTTTTCAAAAGCTACAGCAGGTAAATTTTGAATATTTCAGTCAAATAGTTTATATGAAAGAGTTGAAATATTATCCTACCTCCTGAGTTCAAGGTTCCTTTGCTATCTTCTTTTCCTTGTGTTGTTAGCATATTGGTCCATCTTGCAAAGCAGCGAGTTCTCATGACAGGGTGCTCTCTGTGAAGCCTGGGTGGCAATAATAATAGTATTACTATTGTTTTTTTCTCCGTGTACAAACTTGTTTCTCACATGGAAAGAACTGCTTGCTTTGTTTTTATATCCTGTGGCATATCTGGTGAATCTTTTCCCTCTAAACAGTTCCCAGAAGAGTCTTTGTGAGAGCTCAATAGAAGGATTACACACATTCTTGGATTTTGCAACTGTAAATGCTTTTTGGTGGTGTCAGTGGTTTGTACTGATAAGTGTATTGATGACTGCTGTGAAAATGTCATGTTCTCTTATCTTGCACTTGTAATGATGGGCAGAATCTGGCATACATTTGGGTTTGTTCAACCTAGATGACTTTTCAAATCCATTTTAACGTGGTCCATGGCATGTATGATCTTTCTCTGGCAGGCTTGGAGCCTCAATAGCTCTTGCTTGTTTCTGACTATTGCAAGGTGTTGTGAGTCCCATTTCTTCACTTAACACCTTTCCAGTTGCTGTGGTTCTTATGAGATAGTAGTGTTTTGGAGCAAGTGGGTGCAGTATGACTACGACAGCATTTTTAGGGAGGGGTAACCTTGTTTGCAATAAATTGTTCTGGAGAGAGAGCATGTTTTGAATGACCAAGTAAGAGGTTCANGAGCAAGTGGGTGCAGTATGACTATGACAGCATTTTTAGGGAGGGGGTGCTGTGTAATTTTGTGGGAGGTGCTTGCTGTGCCATGGTAACCTTGTTTGCAATAAATTGTTCTGAAGACCAAGTAAGAGGTTCGTGTCTTGAGAACTCTTCGCTTGCTGTGCGTGATTAAGGTATGCAAGGAGAGCTCAGAAAGGCTACAGAAAATGGTGTGAACAAGTATTCCTAACAAATTCTAGAAAGGTTTTTCCTATATACTCTGAAAACAAGAAGATACCATTTGTTTACAGTCTCTTAAATTCAGACTTATTTCAGTGTTAAAGACAGTGAATGAAAAGGCCCTTCCTGATTTCTGTAGTGAGAAGCAGTCTCCTTCAGTTCTGATCCAGTGACTGTTATAGCCCTAGAGATGACTTCCAGCAATTACTGTGAGTCTTAATTAGTCTTGATGAGACTGATAACAGGTCTGCTAAAGAAAGTTAAATCCATCAGGAATGCCTGCAATTTGCCCTGTAACACTGCCAACAGACCTTTTTTCTTCTTTTAAAACAAAATTCTGGCAGCAAATAATTCTTAAAAATGTATGTTTGCAGGGCTTCAACATGTCTTTTGGTATGCCAGTATTGTGTATTTCTCTTAACACACCATCAGAAATGACGTTGTATATTTATTTTTTTCTTTACTCCAGGCCTTTTTGGCGAGGAGAGGTGATTTGATAAGTAGATGTGTAGTACTAGTTTTACAGGTTATGTACATATACATATGCTTAGGAAGGCATGTGATGACTGTGCTACCTAAAGCAGTCAGTTATTTTGTAGAAGTCAAGGCAGGCACTGAATTATACCTTTAATGTTGGAGCAAGGTCAAGACATAAGAGTAACCCAAACTTCTGTTCCACAATACAATGGATTTTCATATATGATGTTTAGGCTCCCTGCTTGGCAAAGACGGTAGTTCTCCAGCTTTATTTGTTTACAATTTAAACTTGAAATGGTTGTGCTTACATAAACAGATGTTTCATAATACAAATAGCAGTAGTGCTTTATGTGCTCTTTCATTATGGTAAAGAACAAACTCCGAATGGAGATCAAATAACAATGTGAAAGACAGGAGTGCACCCATTGTCATTAGCTGTGCACAGTGCCTTTAATTGGTGTGATTGACAGCTGAATAAGTATTCATTTTGGCTATAAAGAATCTCGCTCAACAAACTGACTTTGTTGTGCATGTTTCAGCATTTATTAGCACACTGTGACTTGAGAGATGTTTTATGGCACAGTGACAAAATTTCTGTAGCAGCATTGAAAGACACGAGGTGAAGTTCATCTTTAAAGCACCCCTGTGCTGTCCGTTCCTTCTCTGTTGCTGAAGATGTGTAGGCAGCACTTAGTACAGGTCACCTGGGAGGGCAAATATATTGTAGTTTTCCGTGTTACTGCTGTCTAGTGTTAAAACCAGGCATTACCCCAAACCTGTTCCTGTTTGCTACATCGCAAGAGGAATCATCCGTTAATGATCATCCCTCATTAAAACATCATTATGATGTTCACTCGCAATGATTGAACATCATTAAAATATGAAAAAGTATGTTTATTTTCTGTCGATGACCTGGACTGACTTTGAGTAGTCAGTCTTGGCTATCTGAAACAAATTAGTGCACACCTGTACAGGCAACCTACCAGCTGAGCTGATGTGCAAGAAGTGGTAGGGGGACTGTACTGCAGGTAGTGATGAATGGAAAGCAGTCAGTCTCTTTTCTGCCACCACAGCTATTTACTGAGCACAGATCTGTATGCAAGACAAACCAGTGCAGCTTTTCTGATAGAAACTTTCACTTTTAATAGAATGAGAAGATAAGAAACCAGAGTGGAATGAACTTCCTAGGCTAGAGGTGTTTTTTCCCCTAAAAAATCTACTGCTGACTTCATTTCGCTTTCACTTCTATCTTTCATTACGAGAGGGAACTGTTCTCAGAAAATCTGCTAATACTTACTACTTCATTTTCTTTGTTTGTCTCAAATTCGAGTATTTAAGCTTCTAGCTGAAGGTATCTGTATACGTCACTGACTAAAATACACGATGCAAAGGGAAAAACCAACTGAATTTAAGACCTTTTTGGTCCTTCTCCTGTGTTCTGCTTCTAAATGGGGTTGTGAAATGTATGCTGAGACCAGCACTCCCTGAAGTGGGAGTGCTGTGCAAGGGCCATGGCTTTACTTGACTATATTGAACATGACTCGTGTGTTTGCACTCAGCATCATACAACCAGCTATATCCCCTGATCATATATAACAGGGCCAACTTCCAAGCTTTGGACAAGCCCATGCAAGTTAACCCTGCATTCCAAGCCCCTGTTTTTGCCTGGCATTGCCCTTACCTGTTGCATAGGTTATAGCAGACATACTCTGGCTGTTGCCCCAGTAACCTGATCTCATGGGAGAAGTTGTCAGAGGACAGCAGGACTCCTAACACAAAGGGAGACAACTTGGCAGAATGAGTGCTTTGATCAAAACAAATATTGCTAAAATATTTACCAAGACTATCATATAGTAGATTTGAACAACCTAACCCATAACTTCCTCACCCCTCCACTCTGCAAACTTGGAGAGTGACCAAGCTGGGGAGACAGATTCAGTATATGCCTTGCTACATCCAGCTCCTAAGGACAAATACTCTGGTTCTTGCAAGAAGCCATTAACAAGAGGAGACCCTGTGCCTGAGTTGTCTTCTCCTTTTTCATCAGGAGAAAGTAAGAGGAAGTACATACATCCCTATCAGTCTCACTTTAATGCAACTCATCTATATCCTTGAATGTAACCTGAGATCACAGTCTGTCTCTGTGTTAGGTATCTGTGGAGTAATGCTGTGTATTCAGGATGCAGCTGTCAGGACAGTCAGTCATTATGCCCTTATGAATAAAATTCGGACATATTTCCTTGCAGCAGCAGAGGTTTGGAGTTTGTGATCTAGGAAGCTGACCTTTTCTAGTCTATGTTGCTGGTGAACAGTAGCCTTTAGCATGAGAAAAATGATTCAGGTGTTGATGAAAGGACAGATAAAAAATTTCTCAGTACTTGAACAGATAGAACAGACCAGAGCCTGATAACACGCAAGAATTAGTGTGTTCCTTCACTGAAGGACTCTAATGTAAGGTGGTTTTTCTTCTGAAGAAGAAGCATGAGGCCGAGGATTGAATATCATAAGACAGCTGTGGTGTGTATGCTATTGGGAGTGTAGGTAAAATGTAACCCAAAAAATCTGCAGGTGTTACCAGGAATCAAAGCTGATGTGATCATGGGCTGCATTTTCTTGCCTAGAGCCCATGTCTTTGGCCATGCAGCCTTTGCTTCCCTGCACTTGCAACACACCATTTGTGCATGCAATATGTTTATAACGTTCCTCTGTGCTCACTCGCAGTATCTCAGAAACGTGTTTGCATGTGCATGTACACAAGCAAAAGTCAGACTGAGTCTCTAAGATTCCAGTACTGCCCTAAAAATGTTATTTTGTTCATATCAAACTAGGTTGTGTTTCTTATTTATTAATTTCTATTTCAAAAGTGCGGCTGGACACAAAACCAAATTTCACGTGGGAAGTTCCCACACTTTCAGACTTGCATTCTGTGCTGGCTTCGGGAAGAACTTTCAGACACAGAAAGCTTTGAAGAATTTTAATTTAAGGATGCCTAGTTTATTTTTGTTTCAATATTAAGATACAATTCGGTCTCTTGACCTGCTGTTCTTTTCAAATATGTTATAATAAGGACTTCCATTTTCATCCTTTCTCCTTTTATGGTCCATGCTTCTTAGCTGAGCAACAAATCCACTGAAAGCTTGCTGAAAATTCAGGTTGGTGTTGACTTCTGTTAAAAGAAGATCACTTAACTTTACGTTTTCTTAAGGAAAAATGGGAGGAATAAAAAGATATCTAAATATCTTTCTTCCTATGGTGGGGGAGGGCTATATAATAGATATATTTTGTGGGTCTTTTTGCTTGTTTACATTTTTGTTGTTTTTGTGATTGATTTGTTTTTCTTTCTTTATAAAAACCTTTTTTTTTTCACCAAAACTAAAACCCAAAGAAAATGCCTCACCATCTCAGTATTATTCTGTGTTGTTATGTTAATAACTGAGCTATGGCTTCAAGCTACTGGGACAGACAAGCAAGCAGTAGACAGCAGCTCTAGATGTTTCAGGAGATCCTACCACAGCTAATAGTAACAGTGTTAAGGGAAGATTCAGATAAGCAATATTAAGGGATAAAAAAAGTGTCCAATTCTAGTTACATGGCACATTTCCCGAATTTTAGGAGCAAAAGTGTAGGAAACATGAATAATGCTGTATAACATGTGCTGATGCCAAAATACAGGGGGGTTTATGTTGGTACCTGTTTTGAGTAGATGAGACAATGACTCTACTGCTTTTGACAAAATTAAAATAGTAGCTTGGGAGAAGACCTGAACTTTTCTGACTCATGCTGCAAATTTATGTAAAAAGTATTTCTCCATCTGTTTTGGAAGTGGTTGGGATTGCCATGCATGCTTACTTCATGGACTATTGCTAACATGGATAAATGCTTTTCCCCTTGTATTTGTCTTAAACTCGTACTGGATTCTACTGTGTTATTTTAGGGACATGTCTGTATTTGTATTTCTTCACTTAATGCTGTCTTCTCCTGCCTTACAGACTGCACTGTTTCCTCCTTTTGTTTTATGTAAGTAATTTTTTTTTAGTCTCAACAATACTTTGCTGATAAGAGGCTAAACACAAATATTTATAACACTGAACAATGTGTGGAGTTTCTGGCATGGACAGTTCTGCCCTCTGGGTTAAAAACATATGACAAAGGTGTCAGGGAGAAAATCCCCAAACACAAGAGTTTAAGATTGTTCTTATTTTTGGTTTGCTACGTCATAACCTTACTAAGAGAATCCTAGAATCATAGAATGGTTTGGGTTGGAAGGGACTGTAAAGATCATCTAGTTCCAATCACGCTGTCATGGTCAGGAACACCTTTCATTAAACCAGATTGCTCAAAGCTCCATCCAAACTGGTCTTAAACACTTCGAGGGATGGGGCACCCACAGCTTCTCTGAGCAACCTGTTCCAGTGCTTCCCTACCTTCACAGTAAAGAATTTCTTCCTAATATCTAGTCTAAACTTACTCTCTTTGAATTGTTCTATCACTACATACCGTTTGAAAAATAACAGTAATAAAAAGTTGGAGGTAAGAAAGTAGAGAATTTGCCCCCAAGACCATGAAATGAATCTGTACTTTTAGTTCAGTGGAGTCAAATAAGGTAAAATAAAGCAGTTTTTAAAAGGTGACTGTAAAAATGACTGTTGTAAGTATTAAACAGTGACACTTAATGTGACCATTTTAGATGGGATTTAGATTTTATTTTCTCTAACACATGATTTCTTGTAGATCCTCAAATTAATCTGCTGCACAGTGTTCTTTGAAAATTCAAATAGCCTGGAAGTAGCTTGAAACTTTGGATCATGGTTTATTCCCTCATGATTGCTGAGTAGAGAGGGTGGTAAGTAGGGGTGGTATGCTGTGAGATGTGACTCCCTTTGAGTGGCAGAAGGGTAAAGTGATGTCTGGGTCTTTGACCCAGGGGATGATGTGGCCTTTCTCCAGGTTGTGAAAGTTGCAAAGGTGGCAGTGAGGATCTGGCAGAAGTAGATGCATAAGGTCCTCCATGTCCTTTCCCTGTGGAAGCCTCATCATTAGCAGCACACACGCAGAAGCAATTACTGTGTGCATGAGCCCTTGCACCCTCCTTCACCCCCAGCACTGCTGTGTCCCAGGTGGTAAACTGGCTGTACAGTGACCTCCTTGTTCTTTGTTGAGAGTCACTAATGAGCTGTGTCTTTATCTGATTTTGGTGTTTGCATCCCATGTTTGTTCCATGCTTCACAAACATTTTTATCCTGTGTGAAATGTTTCATACCAAAATACATACAATAAAGGCATGTGTGATGAAGTGTTTGCTCCTTCCCATTTAAGGGAGGTAGTAAAGTTTTCAAGTAAGCACAGGGGATGTTCCTCTCTGTAAAAGAAAAAGTAGCTTTTGTATCTCCAGAGAAGCAAAGTAATGCTAATTTTAATTAAGCGGAACAACTAGATCTGTCTCCTGGATAAGAAGGAAATTAGTTCAGGGATAAAGATTAAATCTTTGCGGATCCCTAGAAGGACTTCAGACGGGGCATTGGCTAGTACCTTGAGAAGAGGTTCTTTTGTTATTTAACACATACAAACAGGTGTGTGGGTATCTGCAGCTGGGTGAAATATTGGGTATAAGGAAAAACTGTGGGAAGTCTGTTTAAATAAAAATGATTGTTTTGATTTGGCTTTCCTCAAGAACTTTTCTCCTCACATATCATTCTACAAACTTTTGACATGTTCTTAATTTTCAGATGTTGTGGGGGAAAAAAAAACCAAATCCAACACTTCTTGTTTGTATTTGATCTTACCTTGAAATAACTCTTGAGCCAGATTTCCTAGAAAGTGTGGTCTTTCTGTCTCAAAAAAATTTTACAAATCTCAACTGAGTTAGTTCTTTGGATATTCTCCAGGGTACACAAAGAGGGGTAAGCACACAGCATAAATCTCAGCCCTGTCACCCTGCTCTTGCTGACATTGCAAGAGCTGGGAGATGTTCCTATGAACAGACACCATGAAGACTCTTCAGGAAGATACCAAGAGTACTTGAAACCTAAGGGTTTCCAGAGAAGTCTCCCATATCTTCTGCCAGGCTAGCCAAGATGGATACAAGACATTAAAATTTAATTGCTTTCAGTATGTACAATTACAGCATTTTCCTCCAATATGATTCTCAAGGGAAGTAGCTCTTCTTAGTTAATAAAAACGCCAGAAGGACCACTGCTGTCTTCTGATACAGGGTGGTCAACAGAAAGAGGAGCTGCAGTGGTTTGAACCTTGGGCACTGTCATTGCACACTGTTCCAGTAGCACTTGCTCTGGTCTATTCAGATACCAGAGCCTCATTATTCTCTCTTGCAGGTGGGAGTGGAAGACTTAGTCAAAGTTATTAAAAAGCAAAGCCTTGCCAGTGAGTCTCGAGGTACAGAAAGGACTCCTTTGCTTTCTAAATTCCTTCTCAGAGAGGAGTCTAGATGAGGCTGAATCCTATCTTAGCCTCGGATTGTGTTAATAGTTTAAATTTAAAGGAATTACAGAAATATGATTAGACTACTTTTTCCCACAGGTTTTAATGATGGCAAACCGGATATATTTATATAAATGAATTTATTATAACAAATTAACAAACAGGTGAACAGTCAAAAGATCTTAATCGGAATTATTTTCTATGCAATATAAATTCTAAAAAGCTACTAGTAGAGTATAATATGGCATAAAGTAGTATAGTGCACTGTAACAAAGCAATTATTGAAGCAGTTATATTAAAGCTAGTGAAAGGAAATAATTATTAAATAGAGATCTGATGTAACTCACCCAGACCAATGCTTGTGGGGAGATCTCTTTCTCTCAACCTTGAGGAGTAACCTTGGGGGGTGTCCTCAGGCCAAGGAAGGAATCTCCACACATACACCCCAAGAAGGATTATGTCAGAAGAACCTGACTGCTTGAGAGAGGACTGGTTGTTTATACTATAAAGTGATTGACT